>JBBPDI010000002.1:3733961-3747950 GCA_037974545.1 Cucumis variabilis
GTAAGTATAAAGAGAGAGATCAGAGCTACAAAGTAATGGTCTTCTCTTCATTGAAACAGATATATGTCTGATTGATTTATTAGGGTTTATGAGAAAGTTGTTTTAAATTGTAAATGTATCACTGCATGTAGATAAGTTTATATGTGTATGCATGTAGTGATCCAATTAAGTTGATTTTCTTAAGAATAAGATGTTTATTTGTGTTTTTAGTTACTAATATTATTTTCTCATCACTTCTAATTTAATAAGCTCTTTTGAGATCAGTGAAAAACTTGATTAATTATTAGGGGCATTAATTTTATTATTCATCTCAAAACTCCTGACATATTCTGTACAGCGTTTATAACTCTTCATCATCATTCTCATGAATGAATCAACTATATATATATTTCAATTTAATTATGTTGAAGGAAGGATTCATTTTAAATAAGATTTTGTGTCTAATTTTCATTTGGTTTATAGATTTAAAAAGTTTAGTTTCAAAATTTTAAAATAATACTTTATTATTTATTATAGATATCTAAGTTTTGTTTCAATTTGATTACTAAATAATAAAATTTTACAACGTGATGAAAATAAAAAATTTAATCCAAGGTGGATTAACTCTGACTGGACTGGAAAATTATATTTCTTGCTTAACCCAAAGTTGCTTCCAGCCAAAGGCAAGTATTCTTTTCTTTTTCTTTTTTTTTTTTTTCTTCTAACATTCTAGAAGAAAAGGCTGCTTTCTTTTTAAAATAATAAAACAATAATCAACAATAAATTATGTATATTTCTCACCTGTCATAATGGGTTTTGATGTGCATTGCAAGAGAGTGTACAATTAATGATCAATTTCTGGCTTAAAAATAATGAGGTTGGCAACCCAAGGACTTTAATTTAAAAGAGAGGAATAACTATATTAAAATAATAATATTGAAAAAACGGATACTTGTGAGTACTATTTTTAAATAGAACAAAATAAATTAAAATATTTATAAATTATAACAAAACTATTAAATATTACAATCTTCCTACCATATATTGAGATTGATCAAGAAAAAATTATTATTAATGTATTATGATAGACACAAATAATTATCTATAATATCTATCATAAATAAATTGTGATATTTTGTTATATTTGTTAATAATTTAAAATTTTTTATTATTAGAGTAATTTTCCTACTTTTTAATAGATAGAAAAATAAGAGAAAAAATCTATTACTATAACACTAATTTAAAATATTTATAAATTTGGTGAATATTGTAAGTCAAACTTTTTAACTTTTTACACACATTTTCATCTTCTTCTCCTTTTTTTTTTTTTTTTTTTTCTCTTTTCCTTTTCTAGCTCTAGTTTTTGCTTCCACCACCGAGAGATGATAGTGGTGTAGCCGAAACTTCAAGCTAGGGGCTAGACACACTTTTCTATTATAGAATTAAAAATTTAATTCATAAAATCTAAATCAGCATTTATATATGGTCTCTAAAACTTTAAAACGTGTAGGATAGATTACAAATTATTTTATTTTATCTCTTGTCTTCACGTGGCATTGCTCCTGGCACAAATTCATATAAAAACATAGATATAATATCAAAATCATATTATATCATCAAAACGAACAAATTTAGCACATAGTGGCGGTAGATCTAGAATTTCATAATAGGGTACAATTTTATATAAGGTAAAAATTTTAGCCCGTTAACATCTTAATTTCTGTTATATATAGTTGATAAACTCTAAACAAATATATTGTAGAAATCTCTATTGTATGTCTAATATGTCGTACCAAAATATGTTTTCTCTTAAAAAATAATATAAGTATGGATTATAAATTCAAAACTTAATTAATGTATAATTAGAAACAAATATATCTATATATATCTATATATATATTTTGTCTAGTACAACGACTAATTTTTAGGAGTCTTTTAAAAAATATAAAAAATCTGCAAAATATTTATATTGTATAAAACAATTTCGAAAATGGAAAAAGCTCATGGGCCTACAATGAAAAATATAAAAAATGCTCCAATCAACATGCGATCAATTGGATACTCGCGTGCATAATATATTTAGTATACAATCGTTTAGCCCAATTGATCGTGTACAAATATTCCAACCATTTATTTGGTATACGATTGTTTAGATTTAACACGTGATCATTTATATTTGGCTACAAATTCTTTTATATTTGGTACACGATCGTTTAGATTTGGCTACACGATCTTGTACCTAAATCTAAACAAATATAAACGATCGTGTGTCAATATTCCAATGATTTGTTTTCAAAATCGTGTACCAAATAAATAATTCCAATGATTTTTTTTTTCAAGATCGTGTACGAAATATTTAGATTTGGCTACATATTCTTTTATATTTGGTACACGATCTTGAACCAAATAACACTTTGAATAAAAAATATAAGATTTATGATTGATTGAAAAAAAAGTTCATGATTTCAAAAAAAACATAAAAGAAAAATTGCAGAAGAAGAAGAAAAGAAAGAAGATGCAAAGGAAGGACAAGCCTAGAATATTTTTAAAAAATGGTCGGCTTTATGGGTTTTTTGATTTTGTTACGGACCATAAATATTTTGGTGTTTTGTTATATTTATGAAAATTAACTTAATTTTTAAGCATTTTTTATATTTTAAAAAATTTAGGATAGTTGCAAATATAACAATTAGATTCAAAATAATTAAGTATATAACAATATTTTAAAAAAAAACTGCAAATAGAGCAAAATTTGTTATATTCTATCACTGATAGACTTTAAGAGTCTATCAGCAATAAAAGTCTATCACTAATAAATTTTGCTATATTTACAATTATTTTTAATATTGCTATATACTTAATTAATATTCATAATATTTTCACTAATTATAATTATCGATGAAAGTTTTGGATACAAAATTGAAAGTTTATATATATATATATATTAGATATTTAAAGAGGTTTGTTAAAATTAAAATTGAATATATATTTAATTAGTCATAATTTTAGAAATTAAAAAATAAATTTGTACTTAGTTTAGTTTTAAAATGATGGGACAATAAATGACCAAACGAAAAATTATAGGTAAGAATGGTCTTTATATGTATTAATTCTCATAATCTAAAAAAAAATAATAATAATAATTACTTAACACTCCTACAACATAAAGAGTATTTGTAAACAAATATAAAAAAAATAAAAGAGTTAATTTTTAAAAATATAACAAACTGGCAAAATATTTACACGGTATATAATAATTTAAAAACGAAAAAAGCCTACAAGCTCGCAATGGGAAATACAAAAAATGACCAAGTCAACACGCGACTAATCGTCTACCTGTGCACGTGTAATTCTTCTTCTAAACAATCATGATACACACTCGTGTGAAATAATACACGATCATGGGTAGTATCAACATGATCGTGTAGTTCTTTTTCACGATGAGAAAAAAACGATCATGTTGATCACGGTAAATGATCGTGTTGACTATGGTTAGCGATCATTTACATCATATCCACACGATTGTGTAGTTCTTTTTAAACGAAGAGAAAAGGTTTTCAAATCTAAATGATCGTGTTGACTAGGTATGTAGACCTCAAACCTCAAGAGCTTGATTTTTTCCAAAGAGTTTGAAAGGATGATTTAAGAGGAAGTTAAGATAGGAAAAGTAGGCTTGAGAAGTGTCATTGTAGGTGTGTTATGGTAGGTAGAAAGAAGAAAAAATAAGAAGTAATGGTTTAAATTAAAAATTAAAGGGATGTTAGGTTGAAAAGAGGAAAATTTTGTCTAAGTTCATGTCTAGGTGTTTTGGGCTTGGTAGGTTGCCAAAAGAGAAGAAAATAACCTCCAAAGAGGTTATCATCTTAGCGTTTTAGACATAGGTTAGGCAAAAAACTTATGTGTGTGTGACGATGAAAGTAGAAATAATCTCTAAAAGAGGTCATTAGAGGTTTGTTTTGGGCGTTTAAGCATGGCACGAAAGACTTCTTAGACATAGCATGACACGACCATGCGTTTTAGAGCTTGTGGCCATCCAAGTGAGGTTAGCAAGGCTTTTTGGTTGTGCATTTTGAGTAAGGTTAGGTGAGATGAGGAAGAGGTGGAATTTGGTTAAGTGGATTCCAGGTGTCATGTGCATGCATAGGTTCAATTTCGGCCGTAGGAGGTGTTAATAAAGATTCATGCAGAGGATCAGTATAAATAGGTGACTTTATATGAACATTTCTCTTAAACCAATCATGTTTTTTGGTTGTAATCAGTCTCAAACATTCAAAAATTGAGTCTATTTTCTAAATTGGAGTAGTCGGATGAATCAGAGAGAAAAGGTTGAGTTAGAATTGAAAGAAGAGGGAAACGTCATTTTTGGGAGAAATCTCAGCAATCTTCATTTTAAGGAAGCTACATAACTCATTACGAGAATTTTTTGGTTGAATGTTTGAGGTAAAAAAGTTAAATTAATTTACAACAACTTTGTAGAAGAAAATATTTTTATTTAAGTTTTGGATTTTAAGATATGAAGCTCTAAATTAGAAGTAAGCTTCTGACCGAAAGATGAGTTTCTGGGCAGTCGAGATTGTTGGCCAAACATCAGAGGTTGCTAGACGAGATGGGCGTATGTTGTGATGTTCAAAGAGGTTAGTGTTGCGTTCAGAATGGTGTTGGATGCATGGCATGCGTGCAATGGATGTGCGGCTAAGGAAGCATGCAAGGAGAGCTGCGTAAGATGCCAGACATGTGGCCAGATGAAGTGCGCATCATGCATGTGCTTGAGGTTAGCATGCAGGCAACCAGCGCGTGTGCCAGTCTCTGTGGCCCGTCCCTGCATGCCAACCTTGCCAAATAGTGTTTTTGGGTTATCTTTTTTTATGTTTTTGGGGAATTTAAGAGAAGTTCTGATGTTTTTAAGATTAAAGAGAATTACATAGAAATATTTTCAATTATTTCATGTCAAGAGGAGATTGGACAAATTTACAGACCGAGGGTCTAAGCTTGTCAAAAACTTGATTTCTAAATATGGTTTATTGTTAAAAGTTTAAAGCATGCTTTGATGTATGAGTATTTGAGTATACTAATTTATAAAGTGTTTCCAAAGCATGTATTTCCTAATGACCTTACTTATGAGATTTACAAAACAAGTATATTTAGGGTTTAGTACAACTGTTTAGTTTTCGTTTGAACTAAAAAGTGTAGTCGGTAATCAAAGGCATCTACCCTTGGTTTCTTTTGAGGATATGTAAAGTAGTTGTTTGAATGTATGTTTAACGTGTTGTTCCATTGTGTAATATTTAATTTACTTTAAATGTTTAGTATTGAAAAAGGTTTAGAAGTTAGGGTCAATTGATGTTGTTCAAAAGGAAATGACGTCAGTTGGTTTCACGCAACATCTCAGACCGAGCAAGCAGGTGCTTGGGGTGGAGTGTGACAAGGTAAGCGATTGTTAGATCATATCCACACGAACATGTAGTTTTTTTTAAATGATGTGAAAAAGGCTTTAAATCAAAACAATCGTGTTGACCAGACTAAACGATCATGTTAACTAGGTAAATGATCGTTTAGATCATATCAAACTGATATTTAAATAATTTTGATATTCTGAAAGAAGGGTCTGAAAGAAAGAGGAGATAAAGAAAGAAAGAAAAAAAAAAGAATAAAACTGGAAAAAAAATCTGGAAGACGAGCTGAAGAAATCTGGAAGAGAAGACGAATAAATTTCAAAGAAGAAGAAGAAAGAGAAGTGATGAATCGTCTACAATATCAAGGACGAATATGAAATTTATGAAAATATTTTACCAGCTTTCCTGGGATGTTTTATTTTGTTACACGAGCTGTAAATATTTTGGTGTTTTAAATTATTTTGATATTCTGAAAGAGGAGATGGATGAAAGAAAGAGAAGATGAAGAAAGAAAGAAATTAGAAAAGAAAAAGATGAATAAAAATAGAAAGAAAGAAAATCTGGAAGAAGAGCTGAAGAAATCTAAAAAAGAAGATGAATAAATCGCAATGAAGAAGAAAGAGAAGTGACGAATCATCTGCAATATCAAGGACAAATATGAAATTTATTAAAATAGTTATCGGTTTCATCGGCTTTTTGATTTTGTTACACAAATCGTAAATATTTTGGTGTTTTGTTATATTTATGAAAATTAACCAAAATATAATTTGTGATTTTTTTTTTAAAATTTTCGTTAAAATTAAAAAAAGTTTTTGAGTTGAAAAACCTAAATATATTTAATTTTTAGAATTCTAATATAAAATAAAGGGATTTTTTAAAAAAAATAGAACAAATTGCAAAAATATTTACATTGTATAGAATAATTTTAAAAAGGGAAAAGTCCACAAGCCCATATTGTGAAATAAAAAAAATACATCTGTCATTAATTGGTCACACACTCGTGAAAAAATAATTTTGTATCCAGTCTAAACATCTCGTAACAAGTCTAAACGATCTTATAACAAGTCTAAACAATCTTGTAGCAAGTCTAAACGAACTTATACTCCTGTATAGAGTCTAAACAATCTTGTACCCCACCTAAATGATCTTTTACTCTTGTACTTAGTATAAACGATCTTGTACAAATCTAAACGTTCTTGTACCCAATCTAAACAATCTATTAGTGATAGTGGTATGTCTCTATCTATCTAGAATAGACAATTGATTGGTTTAGATATTGGTACACGATCGTTTAGACCTTATATCAATATCATTTAGATCTTGTACCAAGAAGAAAAACAAAAAATGAGAAATGAAGAAAAAGGAAGAAATTATGAAAAGAGATCAAAATGAAGAAATTGAAAACAAGAAGTGAAAATATGAAGAAGGAGAAGTAATAATATGAAGAAATTAATAATATGAATAAGATAATAATAAATTTTAAAGAAGAAGAAGAGGAAAAAGAACAATAATCAAAAGGGGAGTTTACAAAAATAGCAAAAAAATTTATGATAATAAGGCTTATGTCACTACATTTTCTAAATTGCAAAAGTAGCAAACTTAAAAGCGAATAAACCCTTGATAGTCCTTTGCTAGTCCTACGATAGGCGTCTGATATATCTAATTACTTGTCATATTTTTTATATTTGCAATATACAAAAAGGAGGTGCTCGACTGTTTTTTTCTAAAAAAAAGTTTGTCATCTGATGCAATTTGCCTAATCAAAATCCAATAAGGGTATTTAAATATAACATTTATGAAAAAGCAATTGGCTTCATAAGCTTTCCTTAAATTGTTGTACATGCTCTGTAAATATTTAGCACTTTGCCCATTGTTATATTTATGTAAATTTACCTAAAATAAATTCTATTACTAAAAGTTTTAGAAGTTTAGTTGGATTCCTCTTGACCAACACCAACTTAAATGCCATGCTATCGCTCTGCTACCTAAACAACTTGGTTACTACTATGCTACCTAAACAACTTGGTTACTACTTGGATGCAATATATATGTGTGTGTGTGTGTATGTGTATATATGTATGTAAAGTTTTTGTAAAACGCTCAGTACTATTTAATAAAGGAGTTATTCAAGATCAACTTTGTGTTAAGTATTCTTATCACCTAAAGTAGATTGTTTTAGTTAACTTTAAGAAGTTAGGCATTTAAACAAAGCTTAAGGACATCAAGTTTAGTGTCTTTGGCATTTAACGTGTCAAAGGTACTCAAAGTCATATCGTTTCTCGCATGACAAGCAAGGACGTTGTGGAGCGAGGTGTGACATCTTTGTATCGGAGCATGATTTTTGGAAACCTGATGGTTTGAATTATGTTTTGGAAAATTTGAACTAAATGTTTAAGTTATTTTGTAGAAAATAGTAGAAGTAGAAGTTATGCCACGAAGAACTTGAATCCTCCCCCCCCCCCCTCCAAGCCTACTACAATTCACTCTCGCCAGTATATTGCGATTGTGCTATTATGATGTTCACTCCATTCATAGCATCTGAGAAGTTTCATAATTTATCCCGTTCTTGTTGCAATAGTTGTTCACCACGATGCCATTCACATTATACACACACCTCATAAGCACTGCTCACTTGATATGAATAAGACTAATGATTTTCACGCATTTATCACAATTAGTACATAGAAAGCAATAATTTTCTCTTTTTAAACCAGAACAACAACAATAATAACACAAGAGATATAAAATGCATTATGCATAGCTTAGACTCAGAAAGAATCTTTTAAGAAAATGTTTACAAAACATTAGTATATAAATCACCCAAGTAGGAGTGTTTAAGAAAGACACCCACGCAAGAGTGTTTAGCTTAACAAGATCACTCACACAAGCTTATCACGCCCTGCCCCAAATGTGACTTCCTACGATCAGATAGAGGGTGTGCTGCCTCAACATTCAACACATACCTCTTGCGAGACAATGTGTTAAACACCTAGTAAGCAGAATAACTCTTTTCTTTTTTCTCTTCACGAAGCTTTTCCACTTGAGTCTTAGAGACCATCACCTCTTTTACAGAGAAAACAACTCAAGAAATACTTAAACTCTTTCCTTTATTAACTTAATGCTTACAGAAGTACAAATTACACGTTGTTTTGCATGAAAATAAACTAAATCTGACCTTTTCATGTCCTTCTTCTTCTCAACAAGTTGTAGCCTTTTGTGCTGTAAGGAATAAGACTTGACGGAACTCTTTTGGCACTGATACTCAGTATCCACTTTAATTATTACCTTTCTCCCTCCTTGTCGCTTCTTATTTGAGGTAGCAGCTTAGAGGTGTGAGACTTCTATTTCTCGTCCTTAGCTCATTCACCTTATAGCCTCAGGCTAGAAGACACTCTCTTCCTTGCATAGTTAAGGTTTGGGCGTTAAGGAGCGACAACCTTACCAACTGACTCTTTGATCACATGACGAGATGCCATGGCTAGCGCACCATGTAAGACTATAAAAATACTATGTATTATCTCTGTATTGCATAATAGCTAAGTTCTTGTTCAGTACAAGTTTCCTACTGCTTGTCCAAGTGCAAGCGAAACAATAGGTTTACTTGAATGATCAAGGATCGAACACTGAGAATTGATTCAAGACATTAGGTCTAGCATTTACTTATCATTTAGGCGGTATAAAATAATTAAAAAATATTAAATATAAAGAATGCAGGAGTAAATTAAACTACTTATCTAAGCCTAAAGAATCTATAAAAGGGTGGAGAAGAATGCGAGGTGAATATGTGAACTAACTTGTATGCAAGATGAAGGTGAAGGAAAGTCTATGCACTATTATATGATTAAGCAATGTGATCGCCTTGATGCGATATAACTCATTCAACCAGCTTAAGATTAAGATGTGCTCCTCTCGGAGTCTTTAAACACCACACATGGTCACCTTTCAGGATCCACATGACTCAGTGTTATTAGACGAGATATATCTAGAAGAGTTCACTTATACAACATATAAAACTTTGTGATTAAGGACAACAACTTTTCAGTTCCTAGTGTCCTCAATTGTTCACCTTTTAGGATAAAAGTGATAGAATTTATCTCATAAAGGAAGAGGAAACTCTTCCTTGCACGCATTAGCCATGTCCTTGTTACTTACCCTCTCAGGTAGTTAGTGACTTACATTGGTCAAGTGATGAGAATAGCTCAACTAATGCAATAAAAGTTATAAGCTAAACTTCTTATCAAGAACTTATCACAAACCTACAACATAACTAATACATTAACAGATAGAAAGTGTAGAAATGATGGATTGAAAAGGATATAAACATATAATATATAGTAAAGAATGTCGGCCTTAGGACACTGTATGATATGAACAACATATGTTACAAAGAAATAAAGAAATGGAAGATACACAGAAAGAAAATGAGTACAAGTTAGAGGAAATTGAAAATGGAACTTTCACCACTCAGACTGTAAGCTCTCACTTATAGTTGACCGAAGAAGAAGAAGAAAACTACATTTTACAAACGACGAAAAGATTGTTCCTTTCCGCTACTCTTTAGGTTTTAGCCCATTCAGACATACAAATGGCTCATTCAACAGCGTATCTTCCTTGGTGAAGAAGGAGACCTTTTATAGGCAACTTTCGATGGAAAACTTCTATTCTTCTGACCATGTCAGTACCAATTTCAGGCTTGCAAAGTCACATCAACTCCAACTACCATTCTTGTCTTCTAGTAAATCTTCCTCGTGTGATGACAGGATTCCTCGCCTAAAAATTGTATTCACTAGACCGGGTTCCTATCGTGTAACCTTGTGTGAGTTTCTTTCTGATTCACACATTTCTTCTTTTTGTTCACTAACCTGGATTCAAACACTAAAAATTGCATAAAACAGGCGTGGGCACTCATGTAAAATATATTTCTAGGTACTTATGTGTTTTCAACCTAATATATACGTTTTGCTACATCTATTCTACATTTTGTCCTAATTATTCTATAAAAGAGGCTACATTAACTTGTATTTCTACAAGTTATCAGGTGTGACACACAATTCAAAGCTTGATTGAGATATCGACATTTATTAGTGTGTAACACCATCCCAGTGCCTCAGATTCCACACAACATGGTAAGACCCTTTATGCGATTTGACATTGTGGTTCAAGCAAGGAGGAATCAACAACCTTTACCATCACTGCATCAATAACCACCGTCGTCGCTGCTATAGCCTTAAAAGAGGAATGCTCTGAATTTTTTATTTTTTATTTCTTCTTTTGTAAATTTAATTTACTTATGTAATTTGTATTCTTCGTATTTATGTTCTTTTCAATACAAGTATAATTTTTTATGTAATTGTTATGCATTTAATCTTTCTTGTTGCAAACTTGACTCCCCCCATTTAAAACTTTAATTTTTATTCATTTTTCAATGATAACTTCAGTGAAATAACCCATGTAAAATAAAGTTTTATTTTTTATATTTAGACGTTTAACTTGTTAAGGAACTTTACTTAAGAACATTTCTAAAGTTTATTAAGCGAACAAGTTTTACCTCAAATCTCTTTTGAAAGATTTTTCTGCAAATAATCTTATCATTCATTTTTAACAATGAGGATATTGCTACACTTCAAATTTGAGGGTGTGTGAGGTTCAAGCTAAAGCTTTTGAAACTTTGTGAAAATCCTGTTAAAGCGTTTAAAAATAAGGCATTTTTAACAAAAGTTAAAGCAAAAACAAAGTGTAAGAATTTCAAAATTTCCTTTCATTTTTGTATTAAATTGAAAATAAGAAGCTAAGCTTCCTAAGTAAAAAGTAGAGAGTTGAATAATAAGAGGCGATAAGAGTTATAGTTGAGAGGAATGGACTCACAAAGTGCCTATGGTTTCCCACTCAATGCCCAGTAAATAAGTAAGAAAAAAAGCATTCTTTTTGCCAAATAAAAGGATTCAAAACTCTTAAAAAACTTTAGCCATTTCTGAAATTTGAAAATAAGATTCTTGTAGGAAATGGACAAGGATTTTTTTAGTAGTAAGCTTGTTGTGTTTTGATCTTAGAAATGTTTTCATAGTGAGAAGTACGCGATGAGAGTAACTCTAAATAATGAATAAAACTAGCTAGCATTTTCAGAAGTTTAGAAATGCAAGGAGGAAGGTAAGTCTTTAAGAAGGAATTGTGCTTTGGGACAGGCATGATACAGAGTGATGCTTGAAGACAAACATTATTCTAAATTTACGAGTGTGATAACTTATAGAAATACAAGTTATTATAGTCTTTTAGATAAAATAACGAGACCAAAATGCATAATAACTGTGTCAAAACGTGTAGCTTATGTTGTAAATTCATAAATATTCGAAAATATATTTTACATAACCCTCCATGTCTGTTTCACCCTGTTTTTAGTGTCTTAACGTAGGATATGAACAAAAGAAGAAGCTAGTGAATCGCAGAGAAACTCACACGAAGACTACGCAAGAAGATTTTTCCTGGCAACTACAGTCCTGGCAACTACAGTGTCTAGACGAGATCACCATCAGCGTGTGAGAAGATGTTCACTAGAAGATAAAAGTTGTAGATGAAGTTGATGTGACTTGACAATAGTTGCTTTCAACGATGACATATTCAAAAGAATAAAAGTTTTTCGTTGAAAGTTGCCTATAAAAGGATGATAACATGCAGAAGTGATCATTATTATAGCCTTTTTTATTAGAATAATGAGGTTAAAATGCATAAGGAGATGATCATAACACATAACGTATGTTGTAAAGGCATAAATATTTAGAAATATGGCTTACATAAATTTTGTTCCTGTTTTACACGGTTATCATGAAATCTCATGCAAAGGCAATGTGATGGATCACACTTGGCGATTAGCAACTCCAGACGATGAGCCTAAACATCACGCGAGGAAAGCTCACACGAAAACAAGAATGGTAGTTTGAGTGATAAGACCTTACAGGGTCAGATGACAGCACTGACATACTCAGAAGAATAAAATTTTCTCACTAAAAAGCAAGCTATACAAGCACTTCAACCTCACCAAAGAAAGGAGAGCCCGAATAGGTCGAAGAAAGTCTGTATAGAGAGAGAAAAAGAGCTTGAGAAAGCTACCTGGAGAATATGCAACCTTGATGAAGAAAAGATTAGTATTTGTTGATCATCTAACTTGTAATAGCAATCCTCTTTCTCTTCTTTCCATTTTTATTGTTTTCATTTATATTGTATATTTCATATTGTACGTATTCGGTATAAGCCTATACTTACATTTTTTTGTTGAGTTCGTGTAAATATAGTCATTCAATTAATTTTTCGCTTATCTTCTGCAAGTCAACGTGTTATCCATTGTTAGAGTAAGTAATAGTTCACGATAAGAAGAGTAGTCTATAAATCTTAACATGTTAATTGTGCTTTTGTGAACGCTTGGCTAGCATAAGTTGCTAACTACTCGAGAGGGAAAGTATTTAGAACCTAATTAACACACGTGGAGAGGAACTATGCCTTCTCATGAAAGTATATCTAACATTTGGGTCATGTAAGGTGAGCAAGTGTGGACAGTGGTTACTAAGAGGAAATCGTCCTTAAATACAAAATACTATAAGATGTATAAGTTGTTTCTTTTAAACATAGCTCGCCTAGTTATACTTGGTCATATAGATCTCTGAAAAGTAGACATGTTTTGAATATATGCATTCGAGAGAAGCATGCCTTAATCATAAGTATGTCTTAGTAAGTTATGTTGTGTCAAGGGTATCTCCCTACTTTTTCATAAGATATTGTGTGGATATTCCTGCGTTCTTTTCCCTAATACAAGTTAGAAACACTGTACTATCTTTCTCTTCATGTTGCATTACCGACTTTCGTTGTGTAATTAGCTAATTCATACATTTTTTTATTCTTTAATTCTTTCAACTTGTCTGAATAAAAAGTAGATTCTAAAACTAATACCTAAAACAATTTCCTATGTTTGACCTTGGATCACCAAGGTAAGTCTACTCTTTCTCTTGCACTTGGACAAGCAATAGAAAAACTTGTACTCAACGAGGACTTAAAAATCATAAGATGGAGAGGTATATTGTGAGTTCATCAAATGCTATGATCATACCCTATGACCATCACCTACAATGGAAGCATGCGATACAAAGAGTTACAATGAGCGCATTACGCACAATGACCTGACTCAATGATGTATTGCAATTGAATTACTTACAATTGAAATTCTCAAGTCCTAGCATTGAATTGATCACAACCAAAGGACATCATCCTCACCAAATCAAACAACGAAGTCTGAATGGACAACCATACATAGTGCCTAAATGGGCTAAACCTTAGAGAGTTGTGTAAATGAGTTGCCTTTCCCCTGTTTGTAATAATATTTCTTCCCCTTCTTCGGTCAGTTTGTAAGTGAGAGCTTGATGTTTGAGTAGAGAAGAGTTCATCCCTTATTTTCCCTCACTTGTAACATTTATCTATATTTTTTCCCTTTTTGTATTTCTTTTGCAATGTATTTGTTCATATTGTTCAGTGGCCAAAGGCCTACATTCTTTAATATATTGCATATTTATACCATTTCAATCCATCACATCTTTACTATTCAACTTACAATGTGGTATTTGTAGTTTAGGTT
>JBBPDI010000002.1:3748050-3764033 GCA_037974545.1 Cucumis variabilis
TTGTATTAGCGAGACCATGGTCTTCCTCGTGCTCTTCTTCCTCCATCGAACCCTCAAGAAATTGCCGCGAAAAGTTAGAAATAAATTTGAATTTTATGAGACGGAAGCTATCATTCTAGATTTTTTTTTTTAACAAGATTAGATTTTGGGGGATTTTTAAAACTAGAGAAATTGGAAAGGAAAATTTTGGATGAATGTCGTGGATTTTTAAAATAGTTATAGAAATTGAGAAAATTGGGAAATATAGTTCCTTTTGTAGAGGGGATTGTGGGTTTTTAGGATTGATCTACACATTTATGACAAAATATGAATAAAAAGTTAAAATGAAATTTCTCATTCTATTCTCTTTCACACAAAAGACTCACTCTCTTCACCCACTTTTTATCTTCTTCCTCTAACCTCTTTCAAACTCTCATGAAATTTTGTTTGTTTTAATTGTTAAGAAAATATATTTATATTAATTTTTTACTATTACAACATTTTTATTTTAAATTTTCATCAACTTTTTTCTTGGTTTTCGATCCTATTTTTTAAACATTAAAAAATTTAAACAAGTTTTTTACTTTTTATATTTAGATAATATACTCTTTTAACTCGTTACATTAACTTATCTAAATGAATTTGGATATGATTTATCGTACAATTTAGCATTTATATATATTTTTGCTTCAACTCTATAGTTTAAGTTTGAAAACAAAACCTTTAGGTTTATGATTATTTTGTCCGTTTATATGAAAGTAGATAGATGTGTACATGAACTTTGATTTACTTACTTATTTATTTAATGATTTATTAAACTTATTCTTTCAAACTTACTTTCAATCTTTTTGTCACTTTTGATCAAGTTATCGTGTTATTTGGTAAATGTTAATCTAGTTAGTTTTTTTCTTTTTTTTTTTTTTTTACTGTTATATGCTATTGAATTTTTTCATGGAGAAATTCTTTAAAGTTGATTTTTGTAATTGAGCTTATGATTTCTTAACTTATATGGAAAAATTAGCATAATTTCACATTAGGTGAGCTACTATTTTTTTTTTTACCTTGCAAACATCTCGCGAGTCTTAAACTTGAAAATACCCAACTTCAAATCAATCATTTACTTATTTTAGATGAATTTACACATTTTTATAGGGTTTTTAGGTATTATTTTTTTATCTCGCAAACATCTCACAAATATCTCGCAACTTCCAAACTTCAAATGATTAATACTAAACCAATTATAGGTGATTTAGGAAAACTTTGCCCATGGTTTAAGAAGCTTTTAGCCACTATTTGTATCTTAAAAACATCTTGCAAACACCTCGCAACTTCTAAACTTCAAATATCTAATCCAATGATCAATAATATAATTGTTTTATGTGATTTAGGGTGATTCTACACATTAATTAAATATGTGACTAATATTTATGATATGATTGACATGTGTGGATGTCGTTATGGATTATTAGTAGTTGCCTCATACTTGTAGCACTGTGAGAGACGTGTGCAAGATATGTACGAGAAATATACGAGATGTGTGCGTGATAATACACATGTACCTAAAAGCCTTGCGTAAAAGCACTCCATGTGACTTAAGAGAGGTAGAAATTCGATTTTGGAACACATAGTAAAAGTTTGAAATGTGCGAGATGTGTGCAAGATATATGTGAGATATGTGCGAGATAATACATATGTACCTAAAAGGCTTCCTAAACATGCGTAAAAACACTCCATAGGACTTAAGAGAGGTCAAAAATTGATTTTGGAACACATAGTAAAAGTTTGAAATGTGCGCGATGTGTGCGAGATGTATAAGAAATAATTTTTCATATTTTAATCTCTTGATCTCTTAAATAATAAGTTATGCATGAAGGTCGGAATTTGAAAAGATTATAAATGGTTAATGATAATTTTATTTTTTTATATTAATTAAAAAATCAATTAAATTTGGTTGATATTGTAAATTTATAATTTGGCAAAGGGTAGTGTTGAACAATAAATTTTGGCCAATTAAATCGTGACTCATCATCACAGCAAAATAGTGATATTCATAATTTAATTGGGTTTAAGTAGTAAAGTTTTCTCATATTCAACCAAATTCAAGCCTTCGATGTAAAAATTGAGCCAAACGAGGATAATGGACACAAGCCAAGTTTAGCCAACAAATGGACCTAGGTTCAAGCACAACAGACAAAATGGGCTCAGACCGAGCCCAAGACCAACAGTTAATGGGCCCAAGCCCAAGCCCAATAGTCAAGTGAGCTCAAGTCCAAACCCACCTAAAGCCTATGGAAATTCTCTATAAATTGAAACCTTCCAATTCATTTAAGGGATTTTTTATTGAATGAAGGATTGAATAATTGAATACTCAAAAAAGCTCTCGAGGCCTGTAAGTTCTTATCAACTTCAAGATCAACATCTTCTAAAAGATTGAAGACTAGGAAGATTAAACTTTACTTGGATTCCAGAAGATTGAAGCTCAAATTGACTTGCAACTACAACATCCTGAAAATCGAAGACCAAGAACTTATAAGTTTTAATTTGTATTTGAGAAAAAGCATCAAATGAGTAGATATAAGAGACTGTATCCACTATACAAATCAATATACAAAGTTCAATTCCACGAATTACATTTCTCCATAAATCTCGTGTGAATAGGTAGAATTGTCCAAAAATGATTATCCCCTGAAGACACTTTTAATATAGTAAGGATTTATGAAAATTAACCATAAAACTTTGAAAGAATAAGTTTAATAAATCATTAAATAAATAAGTAAGCAAATCAAAGGTTTAGGTACATACCTATCTAAGGTGATTTTGCATTTCTATCTCCAAGGTCAACTTTCCAACCCAAGACTTTGTCATCTTCTTTTTTTTTTTTTTTTAATTTAACCAAATGAATTTCTATTTATACATATATTTTTAAAATTTATGATCCAACTAACTAAATTATCACTTTTTATATATATATTTTAAAACTTGTCTTGGGTTCAAAACCTAACCTTTTATGTATTTTTTTTATTTGTAATCTAACTAAACAAATTACCAACTTATGGTCTTGGGTCCAAAACCCGAGTTTGTATGTATTTTGTTTTTATTTTTATAATTTGTAATCTAATTAAACAAGTCACCAACTTTCTATCTTTATTTATTTATTTATTTTGTAATTAATCTAACTAAATAATTAATTTAAATCAAATTGTATTGAAATTGATAGAAATTAAACACGTAAAGAGGAAACCAGATCTAAATTCTACTCTAATTGCACTTAATTAACGAGAAAACCTAAACCGAAAAAAATTAGGATTTTTGTTAGGATACTTACATTTGAAGTTTCGATTGTAGTTCGAACCACCACTAAGGTCGACATACTATCCTTCAGACTCAAAATCGGATTGTGAGACCCGTTGGAAGAAAGAATCGGGAGAGAGAGAGATGGAAATGGAGAGAAATTAGGCTTTTTATTATTCTTTTTTTAAAAAAATAAATAAGTTAAGATGAAAAAGAAATTAAATTTATTGAAAGAGCCCAACAAGTTCAACCCATCAAATGAGTTGAAAAGCTTATTTCTCAATAAAATATCTTTTATGTAATTAGTTTGTATAAAATAAGATATTTTCAACCAAATAAAATATTAAATTATTTACCAAATATATAGCAAAATTCATACAACTCCATCCCTTTGTACTAATTTAACATTAATATGAATACTTGAAAGAACACTTTGAGAAAATAGAACCAAACACGAGTTTAAAAAATAAATTTATAGGAATTTTTCATGCAAAATTGCATGTTCATGCAACACTAAAGCCGAATAACTTAAAGTGCACTTTCTCTAGTGAACTTTTTGTCTTCATCAAATGAGAACACCTAGCCCAATAGAGTTAGTGGAATTATCCAACAAAATGTTGGATTTTCTCACTAACTTTGATTAAAGGGCAAAATAGTCATTTGATCAAAAGTCAAAGTTTGACTTTTTGAACATAAAGTCAACATTTTGACTTTTTACCTTTTTATTCATCTTAATTAATTTTGACCTTCCAAGCATGAATTCGCATTCATTTTTTTTAAAATTCAAATCATATTTGAATATATTATCGGTCAAAGTTTGACCTTTCAAAGTCAAAAGTCAACATTTTGACATTTTACAATTTTGACTATTTCCATTATTTTTTAGCTTCTGAGTATGAATCTGTATTCATATCTTTAGTATAAATCTTATTTAAACATAAAGCTTTATCTCTAATATGATAATTGACAACTATATCATATATACTTATCAGTTTCTCTCTCCTCACCTAAATCGAACAATTCAACTCATTCCATAATACTGTTCTAAGTTTATTCCATCTGAGCTAGTAAACCTAATGGATCTATAAATCATGAACTTCAACAATCTGAGATTAGTTGGCTAAACTCTTTTAGATCAAGCTAATCAACATTCATTAACTAACAGATCATTCCACTAAATTCTCGTAGTTGCACTCCCCTCACTATATATATATTTGTGTCCATTTGATATAATCATGATCAGTAAGTTACTTCACAGGTTGTTTGTAACTTTGACTGGTTCAAATTACCATTTTACCCCTGAGACTACATATTGTTTCTTAAGTCCTATTGATCCACTATTGAATAATTGGCTTAAAGTCTAACCTATAAATCGAATCCCTCTCGAATCAATGAGAGGGTGGAGCCCATTTTTCAAGACTTGGATTCAGTCCTTAAGAGAACAACCTATCTACTAATCCTAAAGTGGGTAGGAGTGAATTCTATCTTACACCCTATGTCCCGCTATCCACTCGATCTTACCCCTGAAATGGGAGGCTTATTTGGCCATAGCTAAAGAGCTTGAAGATATAAGGATAATCTCGTGAACATGAGTTTATAGTTAGCTTAGGATTAAGATTAAGTTACATAGGTCATCATAATTGAAATAGTTAGTTTTAAACTAGAAAACGACGTTATAACATAAAAGTTAATATTTCATGGTTCAGTCTTATGTAAACTCTTTACATAAGATGCCCCCACTTTCATGTCTCTACATGAACAATTCAGAATCACATCGTTTTACTGACTACAAAGCGAGCTGCATCCATAGTGTTTGAGAATAAAGCGTTCAATCTTTATTCATATATTATAGATTGTTTTAGGCTATATACTCAAACTTGATCAACATTTATGTATCTACATAAAGTTTAAGTTTACTCAAAATAGCCTTGAAACCTTAGTTTATTGGATTTAAGATTATAATATTCAATTTATCAATAACATCTTTATTGAATAAAATATGATTACAAAATATGAGTTTTAGGACAAAAATTCCAAAAGAAATTGCAATTCTTTTATAGATTATGTTTTATCTTTCATTCATTTGTTACTAATTTTATGAAAATTTATAATTATATTATTTAATAATTTAGAAAAATATGATTCTTGAACCGTTTATTAATAATGACTCATAATTTTAAAATTTAAATGTAAATTATTGTATCAATATTTTATTAAGATAAAAGAAAATCAATGTGTTCCATAACCCAGACATCGTCAATTTCGAGCTGGTTGTCATTGTCGATTATGAATTCTATGTTGTTCTGGCTCCTTGGTTCTTTGGTTTTTGTTGGTACTCTTGTCGATTTGATACCTCTACAAGTGCTTAATTCATAGTACAAATATCCGTTCTGTTCTCCACGACCACATCTCTGTCCATGCATGTAAGATGTTGATAGACCGACATGTGTTAAACCGACTCAACCAACCAACTCTTATTCATTGATGTCAAGGTCGGTTTGACACTTTACTAAACTAACTATGGTCGATTCAAGGTCGATTTTATAAAAAAATTGACTCCGATCGATCAATGATCACCCCTAGTACATATAATATACCTCCTTTGTCACAGCCCACCCCCACCACCTACTTGCTTGGTCCGAGATGTGGCATGATGTCAGTTGAAGTTGTTCACCTCCAGAACAACTCCAATTGTCCCTTGACATGAATATATAAAAAATTTAACAGTGAAAGTCTTTAAACCTGAAGTACTTTGAAGTCGTAGTGTAATCCATTTTAAATTTCTTTTATAAATACCAAGTAAAATGTATAAAACATGAGAATATAACCTTTTAATAAAATACAGTAATACTTTTTAAGTAAACATTTCGCCTATCTCGATTAATTTTTCGTCTAGAATACTTGACCCAATTTTGAAAAATCATAACTTAAAATCCATAGCTCTTTTGATAAAACTTCCTTCTCCCAAGGTGTTCTAAATGTCTTAACTTTTTTACTTCAAAATTTCATATCCAAACTCCAAAATATGAGCTGTGTAGTCTTCTGAAATTGCACCTTACTTAGATTCACCCAAGAACTAACCTTCTTGCCTTCTCTTAACCAAAACGCCAATCTTATTACATTCAAAATGTACAACAGCCCTCCTTAACAAACTAGAAACAATTTCTGATCGTTTTAGACTAATTTGAGTGAAATTGCACTAGTGAGTTGTGAGAAATCATTTCTTGAAGTTTTCTATTTATAGGATAACTTTGCATGAACATAACTTGACACCTCAACTTTATTTTTCCACCTCTTAATCTCCTTATTACACCTCCTACTTCTACTCCACCTCTTCCTTAGCCCATAAAATGCATATAAAATAATTAAAACACTTGAAATAGCCTTAAACCAATTGTCATAAGCTTGCCACGTAGTTGTCCAAAACGCCTAGCCTTGTCAAACACCTAGTTAACCTCTAAGATCTTTCTCGCATAGCCTTGACCGTCCAACCAAAATGCCCAAAGTCATCTCATCTCACCTGTCAACTTCTTTAAACCACCATTTCTGTTTGCATCCATGGTGTACTAACCTCTTATCCTTCTTCTCGTCTAATCAGTCCAACATTGCTAAAACATCCAAAACACATCTTTAACTACTTGCTTTAACTACTTGTCTTAACTACTTTCTTCAACTACTTGCCTTAATAATCTTTTTGGAGTTTATTTACTTCTCTTTTGACTATCCACCAAGTCTAAAACGTCGTGGACTTGGCCAATTTTTCCTCTTTTCAACTTAACTTCCCTTTAACTTAAACATAGAACCTTAATGCCTTTTTCTAAGAATTTTTACCTTCTTTTCCTACAAATCTCATTCTCTCTTGTCCTTGCGAAAACATAACAAGTTCCATAGATTTAAGAATTTTGGGGTTTCACATTTTACGTGACAAGCTTCCATCCGAACGAATCATTTGCAAGAGTAGAAGGCAAAAATGTGTCGTTCACTGCTAAAGCAATTAACAATCTCTATGATTTGTCCAATGACTTAGAAGCATACCTCGACCAAGGGCTCGTTAAATACTCAAAGGAAGGTAATAAGACAAGAATCATAAATGCAATCGCATAGCCAGGGGGAACTTGGACGAGGATGCCAATTGGGGAGGCTTTCACTCTTCCTGCATCAATTGACAACTAAGGTGAATGTATGGTTTTTTTCATTAAGAAGAAGATCCTCCCCACGCATCATGATAATACAATTCCAATTGAGTATGCAATGCCATTGTACTGTATTCTGACAAAGCAGCCATTCAATCTAGGATAGGTGATGAAAAAGGCATTCTTAGGCTGGATGAAAAGTCCCAAAGGTGCCAAACCCTTCCCGTCCACATTTGAGAAATTGTGTTAGAAGTATCTTCCTACCCTTGCGAGGTACCTACAGTAAACCCCAAACCCTTTTGAACTTCGATCTTTTCAAGAGCTTGAAAGGATTAGTTTTAAGTGAAGTTAAGACAAAGAAGTAGGCTTGAGAAGTGTCATGGTAGGTGGAAGGAAGGAAAGCTCTGGTGAAATGGTTTAAAAGTTAGAGAGAGGTTAAGTTAAAAAGGGAAATTTTAGCTAAGTTCATGGGTTTGTCATTTTGGACTTGGTGGGTTGCCAAAATAGGAGGAAATAACCTTTAAAGAGGTTATCTTGGCTTTTTGGACATAGACTAGGCGACAAGCAACTTGTGTGTGTGGCCGAGAAGAATAAAATAACCTCTAAAGTATGCTTGGCATTATGGTTGTGGGCTAAGCGAGAAGGAGGTCATTAGAGGTTAGTTTGGGCATTTTGGCTTGTTGAGAAGACTCCTTAAAGGTTAGTTTGGCATAGGCATGTTAGTAAGGCATTTTCAAGGGAACAAGGCATTTTGGTTGGGCATTTTGAGTAAGGTTAGGCGAGATGATTAAGAGGAGGAGTCAATTAAGTGGATTCCAGGTGTCATGTGCATGTATAGATTAAATTTTGGTTGTAGGAGGTGTCAATAAAGATTCATGCAGGCTTTAGAATAAATAAGTTACATCATATTGAAATTTCTCCCAAAGTACTTCTGCATTTTAACTGAAATTAGTCTCAAAAGTTCAAAATTGAGTCTATTTTCTAAGTTATGACTGTTAAACAAATTTGAGAGAGGAAAAGTTGAGTTTGAGTTGAACGAATAGAGAAAGGTCATTCTTAGAAGAAATTTAAGCAGTATTCACTTCAAAGAGGCTACATAACTCATTTTGAGGATTTTTTGGTTGAAATTTTGAGGTAAGAAAGATAAGTTAATGTCAAGAAACTTTGTAGAATAAAGTATTTTCATTTGAGCATATTTTAAGATATTATGTTTTAAAGTGGAGGTAAGGTTCTGGTTGAAAAAGTGATTTCTGGGTAGTGTGGGTGGTTGGTAGAATGTCATTGGTTGTTGGGCGAGATGGGCATGATTTGTGGTTGAAAGAGGTTAGTAAGCAAAGTTAATCATGGGTTGGATGCACGACCTGCACATAAGGCAAGCCATGAGCATGGGCACGCAACCAGACAATCGTGTGACAAGTCCATACGAGATGCATTGGACGCGCGCAAGATGGCCAAGCAAGCCCATGCGAGAAACAAAAGGGACATCTCGCACAAGAACTATGCAATGAGAACTCATTTGACGATTAACATCTCCAGACGAGGGACCATGTCATCACGGGAAGAAGGTTTACTAGAAGACAAGAACGGTAGTTGGAGTTGATATAACTTGACAAAGCTACAATCGGTGCTAATAATCTCAAAAGAGTAAAAGTTTCCCACTAGAAGTTGCCTATAAAAAGACTTCACTACCACCAAGGAAGAAGAGGTATGTATGGGCCAAAGTCTAAAGAGAAGGGCAGAAAGTTGTAAAGAGTTTCTTCTTCTTCTTCGGTGAGACTATAAGTGAGAGCTTAGAGTTTGAATGGAGAGTTCATCTATCTGTTCCACCTAACTTGTACATTTTCCCCTTCTTCTCTCTTTCATCTTTTTATTCTGTGTTATATTTATACTATTCATATTGCACCATGGCCGAAGGCCTACATTCTTTATAAATATTACATGTTCATACCTTTTCAATCCATCATGTCTCTACTTTCCATCAGTCAATGTGTTATTGTTAGTTTAGGTTGTTGATAAATTGTGATTGGAAGCTTCACTTATCACGTTAGTTGAGCTATTATCATCGCTTGGTCAGCGTAAGTCACCAATTACTAGAGAGGCGCGGGCAAAGAAGAGTTCTCTTCTTTTGTGAGACAACTTCCATCATTTGTATCCCGAAAGGTGAACAAGTGTGGACACTAGGCATCTAGAGGTTGCTACCCTTAATCGCAAAGTTCTATACATCTCATAAGTGAACTCTTCTAGATGTATCTTACCTAATCACTCTTAGTCATGTGGATCCTGAAAGGCGACCATATATGGCATTTAATGACTCTAAGAGGAGCACGCCTTAATCATAAGATGGTTGAGTAAGCTATATCACATTAAGTCTATCACCTTACTTAATCGTGTTATAATGCAGAAACATTTTTCAGACTTTCTCGCATACAAGTTAGTTCACATATTCATCTTGTATCCATTCCTACCTCTTTTAGATTCTCTAGGCACTTGTAAGTAATCTTATTTCTAGTTCTTATTCTTTTATATTTTAATTGTTTATTCTTTTATACCGCTTAATTGAAAAGTAGATTCTAGAACAAAAATCAGATATCAATTCCTTGTGTTCGACTCTGGATTACCCAGATAAACCTATTTCTTCGCTTATACTTGGGCTAGCAGTAGGAAAAATTATACTCAACAACTACTCTGTACTCATGCGATGAAGAGATACATAGTGAGTAATTCACATACAGTGATCATGACTAATGACTTATCAAATAGACACACTAACAGAGAATCTACCTTACATACTCAAAACTCCACAAACCAACCACCTCACATACTCTTGTTGAAGACTCCTTCACCTTATCCCCTCACAATGATGATTCACTATTCTCTCCCTTTTTACCAAAATAAACTGATGAAAATAACCCTCCTCTACCTCGCAGGGAAATTAAAAATCCTCGTCTGCTACCCGCATAAAAGATTATTGACCCTCATTTGCCTACATTGCCTATTTCTCTTAGTCAACGTCGTCCTCACTTGACAGTTAGTTCAAAAATCCACTTCCCTCATTCTTCCTCTGTATCCTCCCCTTCGCCAACCAACTCTTCTCACAGCACACAGTCCTCTCTCACTCTTCAAGACCCTCAAGGCTCTCTGTCACGACGAACGTTTATGTCTTCCAGCCATACACTTGTAAACCCACCTATCATCAACCTGGATCCTGATTGTACTGACTAGAATATCCCTGTTTTAAACTCGACTAAGAGGGATGCTTCAGCAGGCAAAATAGTAGATGACGTAGAGATTATTGATCTTGAATTACCTATGATCGCTTATGACCCACTCTTCCAAAACATCCCTACTGAGGAAGATGTAGGCGGGATGCATTTGGAGGATCAAGCTTCTTACGAAAAGGAAGTACAAAAAGGGGAAGCACAAATAGAAGAAGAAGCCACTATAGAGGAAAAATTGGCTTTGCGATGTACTTCACAATGTCATCGCAGGGCCCATGAACATAGCATTTTAAGAAGTGCTCCTAGAGAATGTGGTGATAAAGAGCCAAATTGCCAATCTTAGCACTCATGTGTAAGGATTAGAAGCCACAGTCTCAACCCCCAATTCTACAGTGACTCAGCTTTCGTCTGCTCTGACCAACTTAACCAGTTTGATGATAGCGCATTCCAATTAATCACGTTAAATTAGGAAACGACATGCCAGACAATTTATAACTTAAATGGACTATATGCACGCTGTTTTTATGCAGTGTATGCCTCAGCCTGCTGTCGCACCAATTCCCCCATTCAAATTCTAGACCCTATTCTCGTCGATGCAGAACCTGCTCCTCGCCCATAGAATTAAATTTGCTGGTGTTGGAAATTTTGTATTTTGCTTACATTCGTACTTTTTATTCTTTTGTACCGAAATTTTGTAACCGTTAATGAAATTTCTATTACGTCTCTATTTACTTACTCTTTATGTAATGTACTTTTCCTGTTGCATGTTTCATTAAGTTATTTTTTACTTGCTTTCTTTTATGCCATGCAAGGATAACCTTTATGATCAAAATTATGCTTAGTATAAATAAACTCGTACCTAGTGATGAAGTTTTCCCTAGCAAAATGAACTTAGTAAATATTTCCTACAGTGTTTAGGTGAGTAAGCTTTACCTTAAACCTCTTTTGTAATTTTTTTTTCAAAGTTCATCTTATCATTCACTTTTTCGCAATGAAGACCTTGCGAGACTCTAAATTTGGGGGTGTGCAAGGTTCAAGTCAAAGCTTTCGAAAAACCAACAAATCAATTAATTTTGTTTTAAAAAAGCTAACATATTTGTTGATTCTAAATTCAATTGAAATAAAGACTCCTCTGTTGTCACCTCTCACCAAAGTAATCAAGAAGGAAAGCTTCACCAAAAACTAAGAGAAAATAAATAAATGGTGATAAAAGTTATAGTTGAGAAGAGAAACAGACTCATAGTGCACCTATGATTTCTCACTCAATGCCCAATATAAATAAATAATTTGGTTAATAAAAGTGTTGGCAAGAGAAAAGAAAGGAACCAAGGGCTTTTGAAAACAACGATCATTTCGCAAAAAGAGAAAATAAGATTTTTTGAAAACAAACAAGGGTATTTTTAGACTTAAGCTTTCCATGTTTAGAATCTAGAAATATTTTCAAGTTTAAATTAGGAAAAGAAAAGAAGAAATGCTAGAATGCGTGAGGAACTAGGAAAAGCATTCTGAAAGGATTAGCGATGAGCACATAAGAAGTCATGTATAGAATTCCAGAATGATGCTTGAGGACAAGGATTATTTTAAATTTGAGGGTGTGATAACTTGTAGAAATACAAGTTATTGTAGTCTTTTAAGTAAAATAATGAAATCTTATCGCATGAAAAAAGGAAGAAAATAGAGGAAAAAGTAAGCAATTTGGTTACTCCGTGAAATGAACGATACAAAAGAACCTTACCTTGTTTTACGGCTCGTCAGTGTTCTTATTGTAGGATTTTAGGCGAAATCGAGTGAAGCTTGGCTAAATCATGTTTATGTGAGAAGTCTCGCTCAACCTTTGCGACAAAAAGAAGAGGAAATCCATGCTAGGCGATTAAAGCACTAGCAAACAAAATCGATTGGCGGGAAACTCTGAGAAAGGACAAAAAACATTCACGCAGCAGTGCTACAACTTTTCAGAAGCATTAATGGCGCGTGATGTCTAGTCAACATCAACTCTCGCCTTTAAATAGAATTTTCTACTCCAGTTTTTGGTATGCATTTTTGGTTGGAGAGCAAGTTTCGATATCATCCGTCTTCTCCCTTCCCTTTAAGTTTAAGGTGGGAGCTTGAAACAAAAAGGGAGAGGGATCCATTCCAACCACTTCCTCTCAAGAATAGGCAAAAATTAGAGCCAAAGAGTATGAAAAATCTTGCTCTGAGGTGTAACATTTCTATTATGATCCATTTAAATCTTTTTATTGTATTGTTTTTTAAGATGAACACCATGGCCATGAGGCCTAAATCTATTTTTATTAAAGCAATGCATTTCTTCTTCCACTCTCCAATCTTTCTCATCTCTTCCATGTCAAGTTGTTTGATTAGATAGTAGTGGTAAATTGTATTCTTGACGCATAGAGAATCAAAATGGATGTTTTATGAGTTTTGCTCAGTTAAATGTGAATGCTTGACATTGCATATTCGAGAGAAGAGCAATGGCTAAGATAGTAATCACCCGACAAGTGAGAACCTCATTTAGCTAAGTGGATGACAACAAGATTGTAAATACAATCTTGTCATCAAACTTATCCTTTACATATAGTACCAAGAAGAAACCAAGTGTGCAACGAAAACATCGAGAGGTTGCTCATCTTCATTAGGGATAAGTTACTGATAAATCATTTAAGATGATTAGATACAAATCATAGATTAACTTTGTGTATTTACATCCCGAAAGGCGAACAAGTATGACAAAAGCACTAAGATATTGCTCATCTTAATGCTTAGTTAATATATGCTTTGCATCATTTCGAAGTGTTGAGGTACAAAACTATTTCCATTAGATAACTGAACTTTCCTTCAACATCTAGCCTATAATGAGTTCAGTTTTCCATGCTTTTAGCCGTCATGGTCAACTTGCATCACTAAGCATCGTAGTATAAATAGCTAGGTTAATTTGCATACTGTTCATACACATATATTATATATGTCAACCCCACCCCAAGCACCTCCTTGCTCAACCCGATATGTAGCGTGAAGTCAACCGACATTGTGCCTTTTAGTTTAGACTTAATAATTTTGTGTGTGTATAATGTAATTGCAATACGTCACTAAGTCAGGTCACCGACATGATGAGCTCACTATAACTCTCTGTATAGCATGCTTTAATTCTAAGCGATGAGTCATGAGTCACGATCATAGCATGTGAGATGCTCACTATGTAACTCTTCATCGTGTGATACATAAGTCCTTGTTAAATACAAGTTTTCCTACTACTTGTCTAAATGCAAGCGAAACAATTGATTTACCTGGATGATCTATGGTCAAAACATTGAGAATTGTTTACAAACACTAGTTCTAGGGAATTACTCATTAGTTAGGCAATGAGAATTAATTAACTAAAGTATAAAAGAATCAGAACCAAAATTAAAACTACTTATGTTCGCCTAGAGAATCTGTAAGGAGAATAAATGGATGTGAGGTAGAATTGTATGCGAACTAACTTGTATGTGAGAAAAAGTGAAGGAAGGTCTACACACCATTAGGTGACTAAGCAATGCGAGAGCTCTGATGCAATATAACTTACTCAACCATCTTATGATTAAGGCGTGCTCCTCTTAGAGTCATTAAATGCCACACGTGGTCTTTTTTGAGGATCTACACGACTAAGTTTGATTAGACGAGATATATCTAGAAGAATTCACTTATAGAACTTCACGATTAAGAATAACATCTCTCGGTGCCAAATGTTCACACTTGTTCACCTTTCGGGACACAAATGATGAAAGTTATCTCGTAAAGGTGAAGTTTATCGCTAAACTCCTCCTTGCACGCATTTGCCTCATCCTTGGCACTTTCCCTCTTGGATGGTTGGCGATTGATGCTAGCTAAGCGATGAAAATAGCTCAACTAATGCGATAAGGATTATAAGCTAGACTTCCCTACATAGGAGTCAAGCTCTAGCTTTTACAATTAATCGTAGAAGAAGAAGAAGAAAACATATATAGACGATAGAAAGGTTATTCCTTTCTGCCACTCTCTAGGATTTTAACCTATTCAGGCACTATGCTCATCCAGGCGTCCGCTTTTAGGTTGAAGGAGATAGCTTTGTAGGCAATATTTGGTAAGGAAACTTCTATTCTTCTGAACTTGTCAGTGCCATCAACCAAAAAGTATTTTTTGTTGCACGTCACATTATCTCCAACTCCCACTCTTGTCTTCTAGTGACCCTTCCTTGTGTGACAACATTGTTCCTTGCCTGAAGACGTTAATCGCCAGATGAGTTCTCTATCGCGTAGTCTTTGTGCGAGATGTTTTCTGCAGTTCACTAGTTTCTTTCTTTGTTTAATATTCGGCATGCGTTTAGACATTCACATCACGTAAAACAGGCATAATACTTATTTAAAGTGATTTCTAAATACTTATGCGTTTGCAACACAAGTTACATATTTTGATCATCTTCTTATGTGTTTTGACCTCATTATTCTAATAAAAGAACCTATAATAACAGATATTTATACACGTTATCACTTTGCGCCCTTTCTAAACAAGATTAGTTGACCTTGACTACTGGTCTTTTATAAGGCTAAACAATGTAAGTAATTTAAAACTTATGCAACAAAATTAAGAGAAATAACTTTTAATTTCTTATTCTTTTTAACAAGTAGTCGAGGCTAGATGCCACTAATTACAAATTATACTTACAAACCAAATAAAAATTAAACAACTACACTTGACCTTATGCAAAACCATGTACATGATAAGGTTTAAACTAAAGCTGGCCCTCAATAACTAAACAATCAAAACTTTTCCACAACAAACTTGAAGACACTCGTCAGGCTTGCGGATCACAAACTTTTCGTGGAAAGTGGGGAAAACATTTGGAAATAGTGAGCTAAAATAGCCCAGTAAGTGATGGTTTTATCAAAACATATTTTTCAAAAAAATTTAGTTTAAAACTTTTTCTTTAGCATTATAAAGTTAATATACTTACTATACTATATGAAACACAAGGTGGACCCTCTAACGACCCTCATCTTGTTATAGCTACAATGAGGTGGGTAACCTACAAATATCATATTTACAAAACCCTCTTCTCATAAATATGTCCCAATGATAGCATACATAGGTATCTACTGAATACCTCTATCATAGGAACCTTTATGCACAAGCTATGAATTTGAGGGTGTGTGAGGTTTGAGCTAAAGCATTCGAAAAATCGAAGAACTTTTCTTTTTCAAGCGATTGAAACTGAAATTTTCTAAACAAAAAATAACTTATTCTGACATTGTAAATTCAATTGAAATAAGAACTTCAATGTTGCCACCTCTCACAAAAAATAAGAAGCAAAACTTCAACTAAATCAAAGAGTAAAGTAAATTAGTGG
>JBBPDI010000002.1:3829739-3844389 GCA_037974545.1 Cucumis variabilis
TCATGACATATAATTTTATCGAGATCCCTTTACTATCCTTATTTACTTTAAGATTCTTATGAGTACTCATATTCAGGGTTTCTTCTAGAATATCCATATTCTTAATTGAGGCATTAAGTGACTACTTTTTTTTCAAAGATCTTTATCTTTGGAACTCATTTGCCTATCACGCTTCAAGCGTGTAGTAGTGACAACTTGTTGCACTGGGATATCATTTGTAGATGATGTCTTTGTAACCACTATAACTCGGCCACTTTCTTACAATTATAAATGATCTATAAATGCATTTGTATTTGATTTATACCATTTTACAAATGAGTTTTTTTTTTGAACTTATAGTTCAAAGTAATCTGTATGATTATCAAAATGAGACAATACTTATAGATTTCATTCAATTTATTTTTCCAATATTTTCTTAATTTCTCCTCCTAATATTGGAAAATTTGTCTCATTAATGAGAACTAGCTAATTGCATACTAAATATATCATCCATCTGGGATTTAAAAGTATTTATTAATTGATATGATGTTAATTTTAACACATTGATTTTAATTGTTCTATCATCTTAAACATGATCTCATATAAATTTAAAAGTTAATTTGTTATTCAAACATAAGCTACAAGATGTTCTTTCACTTATCTCAATCAATTATCAAATATTTGGGATGCAAACTTACTAGCATTCTTAAACAAAATAATAAGTATATTTATGACCATTAATAGGATGCACCAACAAGAATCAATAAAGCATGAATCTCTTCCAAAAGCATGAGAGATTCAATTTCAATTTTTGATAGTGAGAATCGTTTGATAATTAACCTCTTGAGAACAAGAGACCTTGACAATTCATTACATGAAAGAATCTTCTAGATCTTCAATGGATGTCAATGTATATTTCCAATCATTAATTTCATTATTGATCCAAAATGACTCATGTCAAATAAAATTATATTTGAATAAATAAACTTGATGTTCATTGTTGCATATGTATCAATTACACGAATGTGTGTAATATAGTTTAGAAGTAAAAGTAGACAAATTTTCTATATGCACTACTCGCAGAAGATTATATATAATATATGCACATCATATATTATTCTTATAATCAATGGCTCTAGATGATATCGATTACAACCTATATCTTTCCAATTTACTAAACTTCTTTTTGATAGATTTACAAAGATAGTAAAGTATATCAAGACTATCAAGTCTTGAAGATGTATCAAGTCTTGAAGATGTATTGTTTAAGTATAATATGCATATATGTATTATATGCAACACATAAATATTAATTATTCTTATTCTCAAAAGAAATATAAATATTTCATCCATATACAAATGGGTAAAAAACAATAATCATCTTTTTAGGATATTGTAAGTAATTGTGATATCCAAATAATATCATATTTAGAAGGTTAAAATGAAAATTATGATCTCTTCGAGATACAAATAATTTCTCAAAGTTTGATTTCATATATCTTTTGCATAGACTCTTAGTGTACGACAAGTACAAAATTATTGTATCTTTTGCATCACACATTTTGAAAATAAAATTCTCATATAAATATGCATGGTTCTAATCTAATAAATTCTTCTTCTTTATTAACATAATTTTGATCTTACTAAATATTGTAACATTCAACTTTAGGGAATTCTATTAAATTATTTGATCAAAATTTATCATTTTTTTAATTTATAGAAGCATAATGCACATATGCACAATATCTAATATAATGTTTCAAGTTGTCTCTCAAATTGTTGTTGAAAGAGCAACTATGTTTTGATATGTGCAACTACGAGTGCAAGACAAAAACAATTAAGACTAACTGATTTATGCAACTTCAGGTGCATTAAATCAAAATTGGGTTTAAGAAGTGATTAAATATTATACATAACTTTCATAAACTTTAATAAGGGGGAATTTAATCAAATATATATAATCACTATATATATAAATTTTAAGACTCACAAAGTTCACATGAGAATAATTTAAATATTCAACAATCAAATAAGTTTCAATATAAGCATGATAAACAAATAAAATTTAAAAAGATATAACCCTAAGTTGTTGTAATTATAATTAGGTTGAAAAAGTTAATTTTATCAAAATTAAATTAGTTATTGTATTCAACTTTAACGAGTTGAATCACAAAGTTTGTAATTTAGAGTTTTTTTAAAATTTGTAGAAGTTGTAGAATATGAGCTTATCTCAATTGGCACCTATATATATCTATGGACAAAAGATTCCGAGTTCAAATCTCCACTCCTTCCTGCATTAAAAATTTGTAGACGCGGTTTATAAATTTGGATATCAATGTTACAATTGTTAGGACAATCCTCATTAAGGAGGAAATGAAGATCATGATGATGCCAATCACCACGAACCTAAGGTGGGTGTAAGAAAATCTATTCTTTTTTCATAAAATAGAAAAAAAAAGGTTTTTTATTACAAGTTTTATCCATCAAGAAAACGATTTTCTTCATGAATTTTTTAGTTTTCTTGATGGTCAGGCTTTCTTGATATTTGCCTACTTGATGGGCAAAGACCATGAAGGTAGACATTTTTTTACGTGCTTCGCATATCAAAGAAGGCCAAAATTGTAGTAGTGGATTGTGATGAAGGCCTATGCACATAGATAATATGTGAATAAGCTTGATTAATAAAAAGTCTAAATTAGAATGGGGTTATGAATTTAACAAGTATATGCCCAAACAAATTCGCATATTGAGAAACTTGGAGTCTAATTCTTAAATGCAAAGTAACAATTCTAAAATATTTTCTTTTAAAAACTCACAAATGTATTTATTGAATGAAAAATTTGTGAAAGGAAATTATAATATTATTTTAATTTCAAATGCATTCTCACATTGATTAATTCTAAATGTGGAAGTTTCCTTTTATACTCATTGCTTGATCAATGGGTTTGAGTCCTTAGGACACCCAAGTTTTGAAAGGAGGGAGAAGATAGGCAAACGTAAGTATTCCATGTGTGTCGTCGTCCGTTGGGTGCGAAGAGATAATATCTCTATATATTCCTTTTACTAAAGATTTTAACAAAAACTATTTATTTCTTACCGTTTTGTAAATTAAATATTGTGATCATTTTGAAGGTTTTTTCAACCCATTTATTGCTCATGATTTACCCCCTATTTATTATTGTGACCGTTGGTTGTCCTCGTAAACCACTATATATATGTGTTGTTTTCCTTCCATTTTATAATATATCAACATGACAAACAATATCGTTTTACTCTATCTGTTCTAAAGATTTCCAAGCATTCTAGTGTCTGTCGTTGAGTGATTTTAGCCAGCTGATTTTCGTGCAAAGTTAGCTATAAAAGAGAGGTTGTTTAATCTTGGGGACAACGAGGCATTAATCTATTTGCACATTCTCGAGCAGAGCTGCGAAACGTCTTAAAAAGAGAGTGTTTAGCGACTTAGCCGTATATTCATATCGTTCCTATTTTATAGTGTATTTCGTTGTTGTTGTTGCTACTTACTATTGTTGTCATTGTTCCTGTTGCAGCTGCTACTTACTACTGTTGTTGTTATTGTTCATTGTTATTATCATTATAGTTTACTGTTATCACTATTATTGTTGTTATTCTGTACTGTTGCAACTTTTTTCTCGGCTAGGATTTTTCAACAATTTTAAGACGTTTTTGAAATCTGTTAAGATGGTCGCACAATTCCAATCTGATTTGCTGCCTTCCGATCTCAACTGCCTATTTCAATTTTAAGGAGCACCTTCAAAAGGTGGAAACAAAAAATGATATTTTTTTCTCACATTGAAGAAGGTGGCAGCTACATGTACAAATGAAAAGTCAAAAATTCCATAAAAAGATCCTACGAAAGAACAATTGAAGGAACTCATCGCGTGGATAGAAACCAATTTTATTTGTAAGAATTTAATTCTTAATGGACTAACTGACAAGTTATATGACTATTACATTACATTGTCAATTGCGAAAGAGGTCAGGTATGCATTACAAAAGAAATATGACAAGGAGGAAGCAAGATCGAAAAATCCGCAGTGAACTGATATGTAACGCTCGAGATTAGGAGGGAGACATGAATGAAATGGTATCACATTTGAATGAGAGGGATCCTGAGGACATAAAAGTAATGTTAAGAAAGACTTAAAATAATTAAAAGTTAATGTCTATACCAACAAGGTGCACCTTCCTTTTCAATGGCTCGATCATAGGAATATCAAAGTTAAGTGTGCTTAGCTTGGAGTAATTCTATGTTGGGTGACCTCCTGAAAATTTTCCTAGGATGCATGTGAGTGAGAAAAAAGAATGTTGAAAGGACTCGTGTTGGTTTGTGGGGATAACTTTTACTCTAATAAGCCTTTAAGTATATACTCTAATAAGCCTTTAAGTATAGTAAGGATGATGTTGCCAGGTCGCAAGGGATGCAGGAGAATGTGGAAGCCAAATCGCATGAGATCCAAAAAATAGCACACGAAATTATCAGCGAAGGTATAACGCTAGACAAACTATTTCAAGTTGCAGTTATTATTGATAAATTATCTCCTCTGTGTAAGGAATTCAAGAACGCTCTATAAAGCACAAAATAAAGAAGTTCTCACTGAAAAGTCTTATCACTGACCAAGGATAGAAAAGGAAGCAAGAAAGTGTGATTCCTAGAAAGAAGCCTACTATAGTTTTGAAACCAAACCTAAAACCAAAAGGAAATAAGATCCAAAAGTACGGTACAAATTATTTGTTATAACTGTAATAAACCTGGACATTTAGCTAGAAATTGTAGAAATAGAAATTGTCCTACTGCGCAGACGAACCTGGTAGAAAATGATTTTATAGCTATGATTTCTGAAGGTAATGTCATTGAGGGGTCTGAAGGTTGGTGGCTAGACACTGGTGCATCCCGCCATGTCTGTCATGACCTTGGTCTGTTTAGAAAATATAATGAAATTAAGGATAAGGTATCCTTTTGGTAAACCATCACACAACCAAGAAAGCTGGTGTTGGAGAGGTAGAACTGAAGTTTGCATCTTGCAAGAGGCTTGTGCTGAAGGAAGTTCTGCATACTCCAGAAATTCGAAAGAATTTTGTCTTTGGTTATGTCCTCAAAAAGTCTAGCTTCACTCAAACCATAGGACCAAATTTCTTTACCTTAAGAAAAAATAATTTGTTTATGGAAAAGTGTTATGCTACTAATGGCATGTTCAAATTAAATTTAGAAATTAATAAGAATTTATCTTCTACTTACATGTTGTCTTTTTTCAATATTTGGCATGCTAGACTTTGTCATGTGAATAAACGATTAGTTAGCAACATGAGTAGATTAAATCTTATACCTAAGTTATCTATGCATGAATATGAGAAATGTGCATGTTGTAGTCAAGCTAAGATAACAAAAACCTCGCATAAGTCTGTAACTAGAGTGACAGAGCCTTTTGATTTAATACATTCTAACTTATGTGAATTTGATGACACATTAACTAGGAACAGTAAAAGGTATGTAATAACCTTTATAGATGACTGTTCCGACTACACTTTTATTTATCTTCTTAAAAATAAAAGTGATGCCTTTAACATGTTTAAGTGTATGTAACTGAAATAGAGAATCAGTTTAACAAAAGAATTAAGAGACTTCGTAGCGATAGAAGAACTGAATATGATTCATTTGCTTTCAATGAGTTTTATAACTCAAAAGGAATAATACACGAAACTACTACACATTATTCTATTGAAATGAATGGAAAAGCATAAAGGAAAAATAGAACACTAACGGAGTTAGTAGTTTCTATCTTACTTGAATAAGGAGCAGCACCATCTTAGTGGGGTGAAATAATTAAGACTGTTAATTGTGTTCTTAATAGGATTCCTAAATTAAGCAGTAAAACTTCACCATATGACGTCCTTAAGAATAAAACACAAAATCTGTGTTATCTTAGAACTTAGAACTGTCTAGCCTATGTACCTGATCCAAAGAGAAGAAAATTAGCCTGTAGAGCTTATGAATGTGTTTTCATAGGATATGCTGAAAACAGTAATGCCTATAGATTCTATGACTTAGAAAACAAAGTAATCATAAAATCAAATGACGTAGATTTTTTCGAAGATAAATTTCCTTTTAAATTTAAAAATAGTGGGGGCTCAAGTTCAAGTAGTTTACCTTCAGTTAGGATCCAAACCCAAGAAAAGGAAATAGATCTTAAACCTAAAAGAAGCAAGAGAGCTAGAATCATAAAACATTTTGGAGAAGACTTCGAAATGTATAACATAGAAGATCCAAAAGATCTAACAGAAGCCTTATCCTCAGTAGACGTCAATTTATGGCAAGAAGCGATTAATGATGAAATGGACTCTCTTGAATCTAATGGAACTTGGCACCTAGTTGACTTACCCGACTGCAAAGTAATAAGCTTTTAAGGAAGAAACTCAAACTTAATGGATCAGTAGATAAATATAAGGCTAGATTGGTAGCTAAAGGATTTAGGCAGAGGGAAAACATAGATTTCTTTGATACTTTTTCTCCAATCACTAGAATTGCCTCAATTAGAGTGTTGATTTCTATAGTTGTCCTGAACAATCTTTTAATCCATTAAATGGATGTCAAAACTACTTTCCTAAATGATGATTTAGAAAAAGAGATTTATATGGAACAACTTGAAGGTTTCATAGTACAGGGTCAAGAAACCAAAGTTTGTAAACTAGATAAATTCCTCTATGGCCTAAAACAAGCTCCTAAACAATGCATAAAAAGTTTGACAACTTAATCATGTCAAAGGATTCAAAGTAAAGGAGAGTGACACATGTATCTATTATAAGACTGAAGATAGGTTATGTCTATCATATGCTTATATGTAGATAACATGTTAATCTTTGGATCAAACCTGCACGTCATAAATGATATAAAATCAATGTTGAGTGCAAACTTTGACATAAACTACCTAGGAGAAGCTGATGTAATCCTAGGTATCAAAATCACTAGAACTGAAGGTGGAATTTCTTTAGACCTCATTACATAGAAAAAATTCTCAAGAAGTATAATTACTTTGATAGCAAACCAACTTGTACACCTTATGACTCAAGTTTTAAATTATTCAAAAACACTGGTGATAGTGTTAACCAATTCGTGTATACTAGTATAATAAGAAGTCTAAGATATGTTGCTTATTGCATTAGATCAGACATAACTTATGTTGTAGGATTACTATGTAGGTTTAACAGTAGACCTAGTCTAGAACACTGGAATGCTATAAAACGAGTAATGAGATATCTTAAGAAAACTCAAAATCTAGGATTACGTTATAACAAGTTTCTCGCTGTACTTGAAGGTTACAGTGAAGTTGATTGGAACTCCCTCTCATATGACTCAAATGCAATCTGTGGCCATATTTTTAATATAGCAAAGGGAGCTGTTGATTGGAAATCCAAGAAACAAACAATTCTAGCCCAGTCAACAATGGAGTCAGAGATGATAGCACTAGCTACTGCTAGTGAAGAAGCAAGTTGGCTTTGAAGCTTGCTCTGAGAGATTCCCACCTGGGAAAGATCGGTACCAACCATACAACTATCACAAAATTTCAAAATCGTTATTATAACAGTAAGACACGATAAATACATCATAAGTATAGTACCATTAGAGAATTTCTCACTATTGGTGCAGTGATAGTGAATTATGTACGATCTGATGACAACTTGGCTAATCCTTTGACGAAAGAACTAGCAAGAGAGAAGGTTTTTAAAACCTCACAAAGAATGAGACTCAAGCCTATTGAAAAATGAATTACTGTGAGGTAAACCCAACTTGTAAGACTGGAGATCCCAAGAAACAAGTTCAATGGGTAATAACTTATCACAAGTAATATAACGAGAATCATGTTAAATTAAGAGTTTCATTCTTAGATTCATTGATTAGCATGATATTCTGAAGCGTATGAGAAAGTTAAACTTTGTTCTTAATGAAATCTATACTTGATATCCAGTAGGGTACCTAGCTACAGAAGTACTCTTGATAGATTCGCATTTGTGAATGTGGAAGTGCGGGCCGTTTCCTATGGAATTCTAGACAGATTCCTAGAGCTTTCACTAAACTGGGATATACATGCAATGTCATAAAGCACGGGCTAGTTTAGAACTTCACTCAAATAATACTGTGTGTGCAATAGCATTAGAAGTAAAGTTCAAAACTACGAGTTACTTTACAATACTCTAAACTATTGTCACTACGTAAAGGTTTAAATCACCCGATACCTTTATTTCCGCACAGTACCATAGAAACAGACACTCCTCGATGAAAATATTTTCAAAAAATTTCAAGTGTGGGACTGATAGTAAAAAATTTTCAAGTGGGGGATTATTGAATGAAAAATTTGTGAAAGGAAATTATAATATTATTTTAATCTCAAATGCATTCCCACATTGATTAATTCTAAATGTGGAAGCTCCCTTTTATACTCATCGCTTGATCAATAGGTTTGGACTTTTAGGGCACCCAAGTTTTGGAAGGAGAGAGGAGATAGGCAAATGCAGGTATGTTTGTATCTCCATACGCGCCCATCGGTCGGGTGAGGAGGAGAGAGATAAAATAATATCTATATATATTCCTTTTACTAAAAATTTTATTGAATGTTTTAAAAAACCAAGATGGAAATTATTTTATTTTTACCATTTTGGTAAATTAAATATTGTGACCGTTTTGAATGTTTTTTCAACCCATTTATTGCCCACGATTTACTCTCCTATTTATTATTGTGATCGTTGGTTGTTCTCGTAAACCACTATATATATGTTGTTTTTCTATCATTCTATAATATATCCTCATACAAAACAATACCTTCTTACTCTCACTGTTCTAAAGATTTTCGAGCATTTTAGTGTCTGTCATTGAGTGATTTTAGCCAACTGATTTCCATACAAAGTCAGTTGTAGAAGAGAGGTTGTTTTATTCTGGGGATGACAGGGCATTAATTTGTTTGCACATTCTCGAGCAGAGTCGCAAAACCTCTTAAAGAGAGCGTGTATCGTGACTTAGCCGTACATTCATACAATTCCTATTTTATAGTGTATTATCGTTGTTATTGTTGCTACTTACTATTGTTGTTATTATTGCTGTTACAGTTGCTACTTACTGTTGCTAATGTTGCTTCTGTTGTTCATTGTTATTGTCGTCACAGTTTACTGTTGTTGTTCGTACTGTTGCAACTTTCTTTTCTCGGCTACAATTTTCAACAGTCTTTCAATCCACAAGTCAAGATTTTAGTTTCAATGCTCATATAAAACATTGTATAAGTTTTTCAATTTGATTAGATCAAATGTAAAATCTAATATTAAATATAATTTAACAATCAATTTGCAAACACATAACTTACATATATAATTAAAGTAGAGTACTAGTCATATTCTTTGAAGTTTATATTTAAATTCAAGAAAGATATAACAATGGTGACACTACAAGAAGTAAGGGTTCGCCCGATACACACACGAGTTGATAAATTCACCAAAACATGTTGGGAATACCTATCCCGATGCCAAAACCAATGTTAGGGAGAACGTCGCCATTACAACGTCGGGATTGCGAAACTGACGCGTAAACACGACAACGTTGGCAAAAACTTTTGCTTGACTGGGGATTGGTCGACTTGCACGAGACGTTGGGGAAAGCCTCGTCTAATGTCTGATCAAAGCGTTGACAATAGGTGTCCATGCCGACATGTTTTGTGCGTCAGAAAAACTTTTTTGTAATATATATATATATATATTTGGATCGAATTCAATTTAAATTCAATCAAATTCTTAAAAAAATAATGTAAAATTATTAAAATATCAAATTGAAATTATATTAAAATTAACTCAAATATTAAAAAAGTACACGTTTGTAGGTTCAAAAATTTCATGAATATATAATAAAAACTAAAAACATTGTCTCAACATAACTGCCTAATCATAGGCACATGAGCAGAATGTGCAAATAGGAAAGTTGAACATTATTACGAGTTAAGTCGAAAGAAATACGAAGTTGCCTCAAACATAAACGACCCTTGCTCTGGTGGTTCCAGAAAATTGATTGGAAAAAGAGTAGCAGAAAATGATGAGATCGACAACCGAACAGGTAAGCCATAGAAAGTTCACTTCCATATTGAACCACCAGAGCAAGTGGGGAACTTTCTATGGCTTACCTATTCGGTTCTCGGTCTCATCATTTTCTGCTCCACCAGAGCAACCTCATATTTCTTTCAACGCAGCTCGTAATAAGTTTCAACTTCTCTCTTTGCACATATTGTAATTTTGAAATATACAACAAATTTAATATCAAAGATGCATACTATGCATATCTACAATCTATACGTACAATATTAATAAAAAATTTCTACATAGTTTTGTGTAATTTTGAATAACAAAAAATAGACAAAGAACCTCCGCAACATTATACATTCTTCAATCTTGAATTTCGACTTCAATCTTAAATCCTAACAATACTAAAATCAACCACTAAATCAAAATTTAAATACTAAAACTAATTTGAAATCTTAAATTCTCTTCATGCATGAAACGTTCTTCAACTTGCACTCTTTACAGGAAACACTCAAACAATATTCGAAGAATCGAGTGCTATTCATCCATGGATTCCAACCAGAACAACATGGTAAAACCTTACTTTTATTTTTTTTAAAGTTTCAGATTTCAACAAGAACAACAAGAATAATGTAACAACGAGAGCTCTCTGTTATTTCTCTTCATATTACGTTTTATTCTTTTACTGTTCAAAAAAATTATTCCACAAGTACAACAACAATCACAACATTCCACAAATTGTAGACACTAATTCATTACAATCCATTAGTCCACTCCTACAAAATCATATAAAAATCTAATTCAACCACAAACTAAGTCTAAATTATCAAAGAGTTTTAGGGATTTTTTTTTAAAAAAATACATTTTGAATTTCAAAGAACGAAGAGATAGGGTAGGTGACGACGTTGGATAGGGATGGTCTAATAAGGCAGGCGGTGAGAGACGGCGAGCGATAGTCAAATAAAACGGCAGACGACGGACAACATCGGCGATGATCTCTCTCTCTCTCTCGACCTATCTTCATCTTTTCCTTTCCATTTGAGTTTTGTGTTCTATGAACACAGAACTCAAATATGTAGGGGATCTCCCGACACACTTCAAAGAGGTCGGGAGATCTCCCTATCTCCCTATTCTTGAAGCTATAAAATGAAACATAAGGAATAGGTTCACACACTTTTGACATCTATTTGCATGGCGTCAAGGAAAAATTAAAAAATAAAATAATAATATTTCTTTCCTTGACGTCGTGAACGTTGACGTTGGAGGATGCTCAATAATTAAATAATCTATATTCACTTTTTTCGGATGTGTTTGTCTCTGTTGGGGAAAGTTTAATATTAAAATTTACATTTTAAGGTTCCTCGATGTTGTTTGCAAGTGCGTCAGAGAAAGCATAACGATAAATTAAAAAAATGAAAATGACGGATGAAGTTTGACGTTTGGGATTACGACGTCAGGCATGCGCGACTAAACCAATGCCACACTATATGCATCGGTATTGGTTTCATTTCCTAACATTTTGTTTCTAGATGTCTGTCGCAACTTCAAAAATCTTTCATTTTCTTGTAGTGTGATGAGAAGATCAATGATTAATACACCAAATACATACATATATGATAAAATCACCAAAATTAAAATACTCACCATATTTGAACAAGATTCTAAATATCTAAAAAATTATGTAGAAAATTATAGAAGGTCTTTAACATGAATCAAAATCAATTTCTACAAAATCTTTAAAGTAGTAGAAACTGGTTGCTGATAACGTGTAATAAAATAAAGAACAAATGAACTAAGACAAGAAGAAGAATAGAAAAAAGAGGAAGTAGAAAAGACAATTGAACTCAATTATGGTGTGTCTACAAATGATCTCTACAACCTCTATATATAGGATTGTGCAAATAATTGTCACAAAACCAAACAAAAAAAGAGGGGACAAGAAAGCTATAAAGATTGATAGAGAGGTTAATGGATGAATTTGTAACCTAAGGAGGTTATGGACATCTAATAATATTCAACTTTAATTTAGAATATTCATAATAGTTAGTAATTATTTTAATGAATTTCTATAGTATATATAAAGTAATGGATGAGGAGAAACTTTCTTTTTCATTTATGCCCCTTTCATTGTAAGGTTTTTCACTATTACACATTCATTTATGCTTCTTTTTTTGTATAGGAAATTCAGTCATTTGCCTAATTTTATCCATTCACTTCAAATTAATTCAATTAAAAAATCATGTTAAAAGCCCCAACTTCTAAATATTAAACCCACTAAAAAACATTAAACTCACACACTCATAAATATTTTCAATATAATGTTTTGCTCAAATTTTTGATATTCTTCAAATTCATAATTATATATATGACTTTTCATTTATTCTAAACTTTTGAAGAAGAGTTTATAACTAATAGACTTTTTATTTACTCACTCTATATCACTATAAATATGGATATTTCTAGGTTAGACCTAACCCAAGTAAGTTTTTTCTTTATTCTTTATTCAAAATACAAATTTCTTCTTATCTTATTGTCTTAGCATATTTATTTCATGTAGAAGATTTTCTTTTCCGTGGTCAATTGCTCAAACTTGAATTTTGAACTTTGTACATGGGTTGATGATAGAGATGTTCAAGTATGAAACAAACTTGTTGGTGTCTTTCTTATATATTCGTTAAGTTTGTGGATGTAGTTATAATTGTTGTTGATATTATGTATATGTTGTAGACATAGTTATGATTTTTGTTGATTTTTTTCTCCATCCTATACGTAGACGACTTCTAAATTTTCTTTTAAATTTTTTTATTTTCAATTATTTAAAAGTAAGAATGTTAAAAAAAAAAAACATGTTTTCTCTTACGGTTAATTTGATTAGATGTGCATTGTAGTTGCAAAGTCAATTGTTTTTATTATAATTCATAAGTAAATCAGAAAATATTAAAATTCTCTATTAAACAAACCAATGTTATAAATAGATTATTGGATAGAAAACCTAAAACTTAATCAAATCTTATTAGCCCAAACATACATATTTGAAAGTTTTGCAAATTCATGGTCAGAAATTACTAAAGCCCTCCATTGCAGATTTTTTTTTTAAACTAATTTGTTCCTACATTTCTTTTCTTCTTTTTATTAAACTTCGTGTAAAAACAAGAAATTTTTTTAAAAATAGCAAATTTAACAAAATATTTACAACCCATAGCAAATTTTATCATTAATAGTTATTGATATGTCATAGTGATAGATGATTATCATTGATAGAATCCAAAATTTTGCTATAGCTTGTAAATATTTTAATTTATTTTACTATTTTTAAAAATGCTCCTAAAAACAATCTGTTATTTCTTTTTCTCTTTCATTATTTATATAACAATTTTGATTTCGAAAACCAAAAAATAGAATTAGAATATTAGTTTGAAAATTGGATTTCTTTTTTCTTTCAAAAATTGGAAAATTACACAAACCATACATATGTGATTAAATCAACCCAATACAATTGATAATGATGGATTGAGATTGCATATATTATATCATATATTTGCATTTTGAGGTTTTTTTCTAAGGGAGTTGTAAAAAAATAGCAAATTTGATCAAATATTTACAATCTATAGCAAAATTTTTAGATTTTATTAATAATAGACTTTGGTAAACATTGATATTCTTTTATCAATGACATTGATAGACATTGATAGAAATTTATTCGTTTTTATCATTGATAAAATATAAAATTTAGCTATAAGTTGTAAATATTTTAATTTATTTACTATTTATAAAAATAAAGTACTATTTTAAAAACCTTTTAAACAGAAAGTGTGACATTTAAAGAGTGGAGAGGGCGAAAGTGACCATAACCATATTCTCGATTAAGACTTTTAATTAACAGTTTTGAAAATGACCATATTCTCCTTATACAATTTAAAAAAATCCGAGCAATGTCCTCAAAGTCGTGGGATGGTAAATCCCTCGATGCAAGCTTGTTGGAAGTTGGAATCTCGCCTTAAATTCTCTTAGGGAAATTGCCAAAAATGAGATTATTTGGATGGGTATAGGGCGTTTTGAGATGGGTTTTTTAAAAAAGAAGACTTTTAGGACAAATAAGTTGTGAAAAGTCTATATTACCCTTTAATTAAAAAAATCCTAAAAATTAACTTTGTGTCATTTTCTCCTTTTCCTTCTCCCCCACGTTCTCTTCTTGCGTGGATTTCTCAGCCTGAGTTCAACACTCTTCTCCTTTCTCAGTCGCCGTCGTATCTCTTTCACCGTCGCCGATCGTTCAGGCCTTCGTGGTAGTCAATTTTTATGCAGCATGCAAGATTCTCTTTTGGAGATGCAACGAGAAATACGTATTGGCGGCCTATTTTCCTCCGTCTGAGCCTCTCAAGTTCATCGTTGCTCATTGTATCTTCGACGCTAGCAACATCATCAAATTGTTTATGGTATGTCCTTAATTCCTAATTTTCTGTTTCTCTCTTTCAAATTTCGAGTGTTATCTTCTTGTTTCTAGGTTTAGAAATGATGAATTTTGTTGTGGAAATTGAAAATTGACCTTAAAAACTTGAGGAAAAACCATCTAATTAGTTTGAAAATTCTATTTGAGTAA
>JBBPDI010000002.1:3905321-3924326 GCA_037974545.1 Cucumis variabilis
ACAAAATAGACTTAATTAATTTATTATTTTTTGAATGGAATATCAATAAATCCAATTTAATTTGTATTAAATTTAAACTATTAAAAAAGAAACTAAATCTATTTAAACTATTAACGGACGAAGAAGAGAAGCATGTATATATCTCCTCCATCCGATGAAGAAAAGAAGCGGTAAGGATTGTCGATCACGTTCTACTTGGAGGAAAATATTGTTTTGATGACAGGCATGTAATTGACCATCACATTGATTTTCAAATTCACCCCTCCAATCATTCTCATATTGATTGAATCGGTGGAGTTTGTGTCAATCCTCACGATTCACCAAACAGAAATTTTCAATTTCCAATTACACACAACACATTCTACATGGAGGAAAATATTGTTTTGCAGTTGGTGATTGAGAAAACATATTCTTCCCAATTAATGAAGCCAAACAGGTAAGATTTTCTACTTATTCTATGAATTATGTAAACCATTCAATTGGGTTTGAATTGTTTTGATGAAGTCACGTCAATTTGTTTTGATTTTCTTATTTTAACAAGAGATTCACCTAAAATGAAGGTATATGGTGCAATTAAGGATTCTTGAAATTGAAAAAAGAAAAGGTTATGAAAGTGTAATTTTTTTCTAGTTTACTTGAGAAAATAGGGTGCAATTCACGTAGATAAGGGTATTATTGGAAATTTTAAATTCTTATTTTTTCTTATTTCTTTGCCATTTGCCATTTTTTAAAAAAAACACACATTTTGCTATTTTCCAAAACGATAATTTTAAAATTGCTATTCTTCTAGTTGACCTTTTTTTTTTATGAGATCCTGATCGCAATCTGACTCTATGAGATAAGAGCCCACGCGACAAAGACCATCTATGCAATAAGACTACTATGCGATGAGAAAAGATTATGTGAGGACCCTTGTCGCAATATAAGATTATTTCACCTTGAATTAGTTGGCGTCATCCTTACAGACGAAGGTCGATGAACTGATTTAACCTTGCCACTCAATCCAAATTCAGAATAAAGATTAATCAGAGACACATGGCATTCTAGCATTGGACAACTTCTCACTACTAGCATAAGTAATCATTTTGACATGGAAAACTTCACTAGAAAAGCTTATAAATAGAGAAATTCGATCATTTTGAAGCTACTTTTTACCCCGAGCTTACTTAAGAGAAAATTTAGAAGATTTCCAAGGTTTTAAAGATCCAAAAAACCCTAAATTCAGCAAGAATTGCAAGGAAGTACAAGGAAACTCTTGACTAAGGAGCTAGGAGGAAAAGTTAGCTTATAGTGATTGTGAGTGGTTATCCTCATAAATATTTTCAAAATGAAAAGAATTTCTAAAATGTGTTTGAATCTTTAAATAGGACAGGGAGTGACACTTTTAGTGGGCTTAGTCTCATCACTATGAGCGTCCGCATAGCCCACTAAGAGTAAGTGGGATTATTCAACAAAATATTGGATTTTCCTAATAACTTTAGTCAAAGGGTAAAATGGTCATTTGACCATTTACGTCAAAGTCAAACTTTGATTTTTTTTAAATCAAGTCAAAATTTTTACTTTTTATCATTTTATCTGTCTTAACTAATTTCAACCTCTCAAGTATGAATCGACATTTATTTTCATGAAATTCAAATCACATTTGAATATAAATATAAAGTTGGTCAAAGTTTAACTTTTCAAACCCAAAAGTCAACATTTTGAATTTTTCTAACTTTAACTATTTCCATCATATTTTAGCTTCTGAAGATGAATCCACATTTATATTTTTTATCTAAATCTCATTTAAATGGAAAGCTTTATCTCTAATTTGATAACCAACGACAATACCACATATACTTGTCAGTTTCTCTCTCCTCTCTGAATTCGAACTAATCCAACATATATTGTGAATATGGAAACTACGTAAATCCCAAGCTAGGTATTCTCATTTTGATTGTTTTCTTAACTTAACTTTGTGCAATTCCATTCATTTGCAATAACTCATCTCAACCCCCTCATCAATTACCCTTATGTTGTAGACCATTTAATGAAGAAATTCATACGCACTTAGTGTTCGACATGTCTAATCATGAAGATAAAGTTAATTTGTTGAAGTTTTTAATCTTCAAAGCTTCAAATAGTTTAGCTCTTTAGTTCTTCAGAATTTAAATGCTTCAATCTTCGAAACACGAGAAACTTCAATCTTCATCACTTGAGAGCTTGAGAGCGTTGATTTTCAAGACTTGGAATCTTCAAGATTTGGATATTTGGAGCTAAAGTTTTCAGACCATTAGTATGTATTTTGATCTTCGGAGTCTTTAAAGGGAATTATGTTCTTCCAATCTTCATCGTGAGCAGAGTTGTATTTTTTTCAAATCTTTCGAGCTTGAAAGGACCTTTCCATGTCTTCAAAGCTTGATATGATGTATATTCTTCAAATCTTTAAGGCTTCCTTATTCAAAACTTAAGACCCTGAGAGAGCTCTGAAGTTTTAGTTCTTCCAACCTTTATAGGGCTCTATTTACAAAGATTTCATAAGGCTTATATATGGGTAAGGGCCCAATTGCTTATTGAGCTTGAGCCCATTCTCTTATTTGGCAAAATTTTCACCATACATGTGAATTAGATTGAGCCCCAAAATTTTTAATAATTTAAAGTTTTCACAACAAGCTAGGCTTTTCTTGTGATGACATAGAAATATCAAGTTGATAATAAAATATGTCATATTTGAATAAATATATGAATAAAAGTCATAGATTCTAATGCACAACATAAAATAAACTTATAAAGTCTCGTCTTTCAAAGTTATTGATTGCTTTCACCTAGCCAAATTAATTATTAGAAAAGCTAGTTAATTTTTTTTAAAAGACCAATTAAATTAATTTAGAAATATGATAAACATGTAATTCCGAATTTACCCCATGCATTAAGATCTAGGGAGAGAGTTAGGGGAAACAATTATCTTCCAAGCATCTAATGAACCATTCATTTGGTTCCATCCTAGGTTGGTTAAATCAATACTAATCATCTTTCGCTACCTTAACCACTGCTTCTTTTGATTAAAATATAATGCAACAAGAAAGATTATATATCAATCATATAGTCCCCAAGCGCCAGGCACAATATGACCACAATGTAACATTAATTCATAATTCAACCATGCAATATAAAAGAGAAGCTTGAGTTATCGTGATGGTTGTTTTAGTGATGGAATGACTATCCTGCAGTTATGGTAGTCACTTGGATATAAATATAATGTAACTTTAATATAGGGCTTTCCATTTTTTTCCTTTTTTTATATTTGTAAGTTGTCTTGTTAGTATAATATGCTTTGTCTCATTGGTTTTATTTGCTTAGAGTAGCTTGAGTGTATTATGATGGTTACTTTAGTGATTGAATGACTATCCTACAGCTATAGTAGCCGCTTAGATATTTATAAGTTTAGTTACAATGTGATACAATGTCAATTTTGAAAGGGTTATGTCTTATATGATCATATTTGCTAGATACTATTTCTTTATAGAAACATTGGTTTATTGTTGATTAATGAAAATAACTTAGTTATTCAATGGATATCTAGTAAGTTTATAAAAATATATGTTACTTATGTTTCAATTATATGGTCTGATCGTATCGATTTTATATTTGTTATTGTTTATATTTTGCATGAGCGGTTTGAAGTTGTGAAGTTAGAAATTTCAATTTGTGGAGTTGTGGAGTTGTGGAGTTGAGTTCTGTAGTTTTGGAGCTGTGGTGGAGTTATGTAGATTCTATAATTGTTGATATTTTACAAGAGTTGTTTGAAGTTGATTTGTAGTTTGTATATAAGTTGATTTTGTATATTTTAACGTTTCTATAATTTCAGGGTTTTTTAGCTTGTTCGAAGTTGATTACAAGTCGCATATATGAGAGGGTTGTAATGATCCACATTGTTTTTTTTTAACTTTTATTGTTAACGGTTAAAAAATCATCAACAAAAGAGTTTCATTGGTGGTAAAAAACCACCAATGTAAGGATAATTGTTGAAGAACAAAATACGTCAATGAGGGCTATCTTGATGGATTTTTCCATACTTTTTATGAGCAAAAGATGTCAAAGTCTCCTTTTTTTATGGTCAAAACCATAAAGAAAGGGTTTTTTATGACTTGGTTTGGCATCAAGAAATCCAGTTATCTTAATGAGCTTTTCCATATTCTTGATGGACAAAGGACGTAAAGGTCTCCTTTCTTAATGGTCAAAACCATCAAGAAAAAAGTTTCTAATGACATGTTTTGGCCAAGTTTTCTTGATGGGCTTTTTATCATACTTGATGGTCCAAAAACATCAAAGTCTCCTTTCTTAATGGATTATACCATCAAGAAAGGATTTTTTGGTGATAGATTTTGGCTAGCAAGAAAAGTAGTTTTCTTAATAGTCGGGCTTTGTTGGTGTGTTCCTACTTGATAGGCAAAGGCCATCAAGGTAGACATTTTTTTTTACATATTTTTCACATAAAAAATGGTCAAAATTTATAGTAGTGTATAAACCTTTTAAGTTGTATCTTGAATATTGATTTTTGTATGTCTTTACATATTGTTCAAGACTCATAAAGTAGCTTAGGATGTTAGTTTATTTGATTTAGGTTATTAAGAAAAAACTAATAAAATAATCAATAACATTTTATTGAAATTAGAATAATCACTTTATTAATAATGGTCAATAAATTACATTTACTATCTATGAGTTTTAGGACATAAAACTCAACAGGTCCATGTATGTCTCTACATACAATTCAAGACTCATCAGACTGTAGGATGTTAGTATAATAGATTTAGGGTTATTAAAATAAGACTAATACTAAATAATTAATAACTTTTATTGAAATGATAACAATAACAGTTTATTGATAACGGTCAATTATTAACATTTAATATTTTAAGGCCTATATGGCCCATAGATCAGTAGAGTCGGGTGGAGTGGGCTACTCCACATTTAACCCATGAGTTAACCTCTAATTCAGGGATTAAGGTTATTTACAAAATAACCCTAATCCCCAAACACCTTTCACTTCTCTTCCAAATCCATATTGCACTATTCACCACTCCCCCTCTCTCCTTTGTTGCACTATTCACTACTCCCCCTCTCTTCTTCTCGTACTCCCCCCTTCTCTGAAGCTATTGTCCTTCCCTCTCATTTCATTTTTCCTTATTTGAATCCCTTCATCTCCCTCACCTACTCCATTTTGTGTCCATTCGCTTCTTTGAAACTCTCTGTATCTGTCTCCCTCCTCCGATTTAACGCATCAAAAAATTCCCTCTCCCTCTCTTATTTCCTTCTTCATTTTGGTTCGTCGAGTCTTTATGTCGATTCCTTTCTTTGAAACCCTCTATATCTTCTCCCTCCTCCTTTTCATAACGTCGAAACATTCTAAACCCTTTGTCTCCATCTCCCTCCTCGTCGAACTGTTTTATAATTCTTTCACCATTTTTCTAAGTCGATTTGATTCTTCAGCCTCTGTTTGTATCGATTCAAGTCATCACCCTCTTGCATGTTAGATTTCATTGGGTTTTAGGGCACACTTTTTCTTTATCGATTTGAGTTTTCACCCTCTTACATGTTTAATTTCGTTCGATTTAAGGGTTTTGTCATTTTTTCCTTTGTCGCTCACAGATCTCTTTGTCATAGTCCATTCTCCTTCACTACTACAAAATCTGCTTTACTTTACACTAATAATTTTTACATACTTGATGTTTTTATTATTAAAAAAAAATCAAGTATTGACCATTTTAAAGAAAAAACGTCAAGTATAATTTTTAAAAAGTGAAGTTTTCACAAATTTTTTTGAACTATTTTATGTTAGCTTTTACTTGCATTTTTTCTGCGTCAAGTATAGTTAACATTTTTATTTGACACGCTTTCAAAATGTCAAGAATAAAAATATATATTTTTATTTTTATTATAAAAGAAAACTTTAAAGGGAAATTGCATAAGGTAGCATTTTGGTAATATAATATAGCAAATATAGCACATTGTTTTAAAATTTTGCAAGTATGGCAAAATTTTCACTCATAAAAATACTCTCTATATTAAATTTTTTATTATTCTTAAATTACCCTTCAATAACTTATTTCTCTTCCTCTTTTTAATTCTCTACTCATTACTTATTTATTCTCTCACTTTTTAAGGTCCTATTATTTATTTATTCTTAATATGAGAACAATTATTTATTCTTTTTGTCTTAATTTTGATTTTAGAATATCAATACTACAATAATTGTAATATAAAATATAATGGTTGTTGATCAGAGTAATTTAACTTCATTTATGATTTTTATACTTTCTTTTATGTGTATTTTGAGTTGAATCTGATTTCAAATTATTTTGTTTTATATTTTTACATTGATTTTATTTTGGTTTTACTTTGTCTCAGTTTTGTATATCAGTATTGTGATATACTTATATTATATGTATTAGTTGGTTGATATACTTACTATGTGATTTTCATTTTTTTCAAATTTTATGCAGTTCATTATAGTATTATTAAGTATATGAATGATATAACTTAATATATCATTATCAAGTATATCAACAATATATTGTTAAAGCATATCAGTAAAATGAATCATTATCAAGTATATGAATCAAGTTTACACAAGTGTATATCAATAGTATATCAAGTGTATAAGTAGGACTTCGAGCATATCAACTGTATTTAATCAATCAAATGTATAAGTGAAGAATACTAATTAAGTGTATCTGCAATGCATCAGGTGTATCAAATATATCATGTATGTCAAACATATCAAATTTGTTGAGTGTACCAATGAGGCATAACAAGTTTATTATATTAACGGTGTATCAAGTGTATCAAACTTATAAGTGAAGCCTTTAAGTGTATTAAACTAATTGAGTGTATCAAGGTCTGAGGGGTATCAAGTGTATCAAGAAGAATCAAGTTTGACAAGGAGTATTATGTGTATCAAGATGGTTCAGATGTGTATAAAAAGGTATCAAATGTATTAAAAAGTATCAGGTTAAGTGTATCAGATGTGTATAAGGTTGTATCAAACGTATATTAGTAACAAGGGCATTTGTGACATTTTACCTCTTCATGTGTGGGTTGGGCTTTGTTTTTGTCATTTTCGTAAATAATAAATTATGTATGTTATGGACTTAATTATTATAACTTGTTTTGCCATTTTTGCAAATGCCCCAACTTTAAAAAAATATTCCTCTTCAACTTTTTTTTTGTGTATTTGTTCTCTCTTCACATTCATCCCTCTTCAACTTCTTCTTTGGTTTTACATCGATCATTTGCTACCATTTTCATCGTCCTCATTGGCGTTCGAATCTTTAAATCATCTGCATCGTTCCCCATCAACATTTGAGTCGTCCCTCTTCAACATTTGTAGTTGCATTTTGGTCAGCGACATCTACTTTGTTGTCCACTTATTTGGCACCGGCGAAGATATCTCCAACGTCAGCCACTCCATTTGTCCCTCCACTACTTGATTTTGCTAACTACAAGCATTCGGGAGTTAAGTTGTTAACACTAGTAAAGGTTCAGGTTGAGTTTGTGTGCTAATTACGAGCATTCAGGAGCTACAGAGGTATATGTTACTAAAAATCCTAATTTAATTAATTAAGTCCATTGTTAATTTCTAAATTGTTAGATGCAATTAGAGTAATTTTTATCTGAATTATGTTGCACATGTCTTCGTTACCATCATTCTCTTAATCCTAACTAAATTATATCATTTTTAAATTGTGATTTAAGATTAGATTTATGCCAAAATACCCTCATGGAAAGATGATGCTAAGACATGTTAAATTTCTGATTGGGTTATTTGATGAATAGGGGCACTTGTAAAAATAGCAAAAAAAAATTATGATAATTGGGCCTATGTCACTATATTTTCTAAATTGCAAAAGTAGCAAATTTAAAAATCGATAATCCTCTGATAACCCTCTAATATCTGTCTGATAGTCATATGATATCACTAATTATTTATCATTTTTTAGCAAGAAATTTCGACTAATTAAATTTCACCATGTCATCATAGCAAATATTGTGGTAATTATATTTTTATTGGATTTTTATAACTAAGTTTACTCAACCCAACCCAATTTAGATCCAATAAACAAATGGGTTGAAGCCCAAGTCCAAGAAGCAAATGGCCCCAAGCCCACTAGCCCATGAAATTTCTCTACAAATAGAGACTTTTGCGATTCATTTGGGGATCTTTGGCTGAAGAAAGAATTAAAGCTCTGAAGTACTGAAACTCTGAAGAATTGAAGATTCAAACTTCTACAAAGCTCTCAAGATGTATAAATTCTTATCAAATTCGAGATCATCATCTTCTAAAATATTGAAAACTTGGAAGATCAAACTTTCCTTGAATTTCAGAAGACGGAAGCTCAAATAGACTTGCAACTACGACATCCTAAAGACCGAAGATCAAGAAATTCTAAGTTTTTAACTTGTATTCGAGAGAAAGTATCAAATGAGTAAATACTAGAGATTGTATTCACAATATTGATCAATATATCAAAGTTCAGTTTCACAAAATACATTTCTTTGAAATCTTATGTAAACAGTTTGGCACGCCCAGTGGAACAATCTCTACCTTTCATCTCTTTCTCTTTTGAAGAACAGCTAAAGAAACAATGACATCCCAAAGTAACACTTCCAAAGCTCCAAGCGACGTTGGCAAGCAGCCGCTCAAGGGAGACTCAATCATTTGAGGAAATGTCATCCTTTCAGATCGCAAAGAACATTTGGGAACAACTGTCCAAGCCACCAAAAGGTGAAATTATAATCAAAGAAAATTTTGTGATTGATGAACAAATTTCATCCTCTGAACACTCAAATGAGGAGATGCCCCATCCAAATATAATATCGGTTATGGTGACTGGCGTGGATACAAGTGAAGACAGAGTGGCTGAGCTTGAAAAGAAGATCAACATGCTCATGAAGGCCATTGAAGAAAGGGATAACAAGATTGCATCTCTCAAGAATTACATCTAGCATCGTGATGTTGCCGAATCAAGCCATTCACATACTTTCAAGAATACTGACAAAGGAAAGATATTTATGCAAGAAAGTCAACTACAAAATTCGATCTCAATTCCATCGTTGTCTGTTCAGCAGTTGCAGGAGATGATTGCAAACTCCATCAGAACTCAATATGGTGGACCTGCTCAAACTTTCTCTTTGTATTCCAAGTCGTACATGAAGAGGATTGACAATCTCTAAAAGGAAATGTCTTTGACTAGTACATCGATCTGGAACATGATTCCATTGATAGCTGGGAGCAGCTTGAAGAAGACTGGTACATTGACCTGGAACACGTATCGTCAGCATGATAGAGTTGACAAACACCAAATAGAGGAAGGGAGAGCCAATTATCGACTACATAAATCGATGGAGAGCTTTAAGCCTGGATTGCATAGACAAGCTCACAGAAATGTCTGCAATTGAGATGTGCACCTAATGCATGCATTGGGAACTTCTCTATATTTTACAGGGGATAAAACCACACACGTTTGAAGAGTTGGTGACTCGTGTCTATGATATGGAACTAAGTATCACATGCAGAGGATAAAAAGATTCTTGGTTTCAAAAATGAGAAGTGACAAGAATGAAATTGATGACACTAAAAAGATTGTAGATAGTGTTATAAATGAGTCTATGATTGTTCATGCAACTCCTTTGAAATCTTTCTCTAAAAAAAAAAGAAACAAGAATTGAAGAAAAGAATGATGGCAAGGAAAAGCGACGTCCAACTCTTAAAGAAAGGCAGAAAAAAGTTTATCCATTTCTTGACTCTGATATTGCAGACATGTTAGAGCAACTGCTAGAGAAGAAACTTATTCAGCTGTCAGAATGCAAACGACCAGAACAAGCAGGAAAAATAGATGATCCTAAATACTGTAAGTACCATAGGATCATTAGTCACCCTGTTGGAAAGTCTTTTGTGTTGAAGGAGCTAATTCTAAAGTTGGCTCGTGAAAAAAAGATCGAGTTAGATATTGATGAATTAGCTCAGACGAATCATGTTACGGTTGAGATGACTTTAAGTGTTTCACCACCAACACAACTTTATGATCAAAGAAAAAGCTTAATTCAGTTTGGGACTTTCGAACCTATAGTTGTCCAATTCCAACAAATAATCATGACAGCAGACTCCCAAAACAAAGAAGAGCCTGTTAAAGATAATGACGAAGGATGGATAGTTGTGACTCGTCGAAAAGGAAGATAACCAAATTCCATTCAAAAGGAGTAGTCATTCTGTGAAAAGCATGCAAATGGAAGCATATCCCATAAAAAGAAGTGGAAAGGAAACAAGAAGATGCGGAAGCCTAAGCATGTCAAAGAAAAAGACAAGAACTTCCTCTAACCTCGACAATCGATAACTTTGAGAGAATTCCTCCCAAGAAGCTTCCTTGATGATCATCCCAAGGAAGTATTAGAAGTCACCGCATGTGTTATGTTGTCAGTATAACAGAAATCGAAAACAATTATGCATCTTCTGAAGAAATCGATAGTTCATATGAAATTAAGCAAAGAACTTTTGTCTTTGATCGTATCAAGCCTTCAACTACTCGATCTTTAGTATTTTAAAGATTGTGAATGGCCAAGAAAGAAGAAGAAAACCAATGTCCAACGTTTACTTTCACTTGAACCTCAGCTTTCAAATAGTTAAACATCTCCACGTCGAAGAAAGATTAACCTTCAACATCTGTTTTTTATCGACTAAAGGTGACAAGCGATCAACATGAAAAAAAGATGAAAACTTTGAAGGTAAAATCACTTCATAAAGAAAACAATGACGAGAAGATTTACAGTCGTGTCCCATCACTCATGAAGAGGAAGTTGTCTGTTGACGTAAACATAGAAGGTCCCTTAATCGTGAAGTCAAGACTAATTATATTCTCCAATTCTACAAATGAATGTGAACAATTTTTTTATGAAAATATTTGTTAAATGTGTAAAGCTCCTTATCGCAAGAGCCTAAACTGCATGATACTCCTAGTCCACAAGAACTTAAAAGGTGAATGACAAAAAAAAAAAAAAACTCTGGTGAACTACGTTATAACTTGATCTCTATGTTATAAAAAGGGTACGTAAGCAGCTTAACGTTTACTTTTAAGTTCAGTCACATGAAAAAAAAAAGGTATTATACTTTATTGTGATGATACAATCTCCACAGAAAATGAAATTCATGATCAATTACAACATAAAAAAAAGGGACAAAGTCAAAGTAACGAGCTCTATGTTTTCTCCCAAGTATTGTGGCTGAGTAAATCTTCTTCTACCTTGTGTTGTCGAGAGGTTCATCTCCATCTTCTCCCACGTACGACAGGCAAGAGGATTTATCTTCATCTTCTTTCATGACTTGATCTCTATGTTATAAAAAGGGTACGTAGGCAGCTTAAAGTTTACTTTTAAGTTCAGTCGCATGAAAAAAAAAAGGTATTATGCTTCATTGTGATGATGTAATCTCAACAGAAAATGAAATTCATGACCAATTACAACATAAAAAAAAAGGGACAAAGTCAAAGTAGCGAGCTCTACTTTTTCTCCCAAGTATTGCGGCTGAGTGAATCTTCTTCTACCTTGTGTTGTTGAGAGGATTCATCTCCATCTTCTCCCACGTGCAGCAGGCAAGAGGATTCATCTTCATCTTCTTTCATGTATTGCAGCCAAGAGGATTCATCTTTATCTTCTCCTACGTGTTACAGTCGAGAGGATTCATCACCATCTTCTCCCACATGTTACAGTCGAAAGGATTCATCATCTTCTTCTGCGTGTTGCAGCTGAGATGATTCATCTTCATCTTTTCTTACGTGTTACAATCGAGGAGATTTATCATCTTCTTCATCTTCAATGTGTTGCAGTTGAGAAGATCATCATCTTCATTTTCTCTATGTGACAGTCGAGAGGATCATCATTTTCATCTTTTATGTGTGACAGTCGAGAGGATCATCATTTTCATCTTCTATGTGTGACAGTCGAGAGGATTATCATCTTCATCTTCTTTCATGTATTGTAGTCGAAAGTATCATCATCTTCATCTCCTCACATGTGTTGCAACCAAGAGAATTCATTTTTATCTTCTTTCATGTACCGCAGTCGAGAGGATCATTTGTATCTTTGACATGTGGTCATCATGTGCATATCTGACGTGTCGTAGTCATCGTCATCTGCATCTTCGACATGTCGCAGTCGTCATCATCTACATCTTCAACATGTTACAACCATCATCATCTGTACCTTCAAGATGCCATAGCCGTCATCATCTAAATATCTGATGTGTCGCAACAGTCATCATTTTCATCTCCAACGTATCGTAGCCATCATCATCTGTATCTCTAACGTGCTACAACTATCATCATATGTATCTCCAACGTGCAGTCATCATCTGCATCCCCGACGTGCTGCAACCATCATCTACATCTTCGATGTGTTACAACTGTCATAATCTGCATCTTCAAAGTGAGGTCATCATCTACATCTCTGATGTACCGTAACCATCATCATCTACATCTTTGACGTGCAGTCATCATCTGCATCTTTGATGTATTATCTTTATCTTCTTCTTCAATGTGTTGTAGCTGTCATCATCTACATCTTCGATGTGTTGTAACCGATAGGATCTCCATCTCCATCTTTGATGCACCACAGCCAGGAGGATCATCATCAACATATTCTTCTTCAATGTGTTGTAGTCAAAGTAGTTGGACACCATGATAGAGTTGCATCGTCTATCATGTACAAACTCAAGAAGTTGCAGTCGAAGAAGCAGGACAAAGCAGTTGAAGAAGCAGGACAAAGCAGTTGGGCGTCATGATAGAGTTGCATCGTCTATCATGTACAAACCCAAGAAGCTGAAGCCGAATAAGCAGTGGACGACATGATAGAGTTACATCGTCTATCATGTAGAAACCTAAGAAGCTGAAGTCGAAGAAGCATGACGAAGCAATTGGGTGCCATGATAGAGTTAGATCGTCAATCATGTACAAACCCAAGAAGTTAAACTCAAATAAGCAATGGGCACTATGATAGAGTTGCATCGTCTATCATGTACAAACCCATGAAGCCAACAAAGAAGCAAAACGTCGAGGAGACCAAACCAAGATGTTAGGACCTAAAAAAATAGCAAAAAAAAGTGAGTGAAAGATGAAAAAAAAAAGTTAGAAAACAAAGAAAAAGAAAAAAAAAGTATTTGAAAAAGAAAACAAAAATAAAGGATAAAAAGAAAAAAAGAAAAAGAAAAATAGAAAAAAAGGCGAAAAAAAAAGGAAAACCGAAAGAAATGAACAAAGAAAACAAAAAAAAGAAATGGAAAGAAAAATCAAAAAAAAAAAGAAAGAAAAGAAAAATGAGAAAAAGAAAAGAAAAAAAAAATAATGAAAAAAATAATAATAACTTGAATTAATTTTTTTTCTTTTCTTTTTTTCTCTCAGCAACCAATCTCCAATCACCTGTTCTCTCATAGTAACGAAGTAATGTCTCCATTGGCCTTTTTTTTTTCCACCCAATTTGAAGTAGCAAAAAAAAAAAAGAAAAAAAAAAACTTTAGAGGAGCCAAATACACAAGTAAGAGTGATAAGGAATTAAGGAGAATGACTTTTGCTTTCAAGCAAAAGTATCAATCTCCACATTCTCCCCCAACTCCTCAACAAACCTGTTAAGATTGAGTTAGGAGTTGGGATTAGTTCATAATATTTTTCTTTATTAAAAAAATAAGAAATAATTTAACTCTTTTAAATTATGGATTGAAAAAAAAAATCTAAATCATTTTGTTTTTCTTCTATTGCAAAAAAAAAATTATCCCAATGCATAAACAAATAAGTAAAAAAAAATGGCAAACTTTTCAAATTTTAAATTAATGCAATTCAACTTTATATTAAGTAACAAAAGTTTTGCTAAAAAAAAAAAAAAGATCAAATTAGGGAATTTAAAAATAAAAAAATCAAAACATTGACTTAAATTCACATTTTTCATTGGCAATATTCCAATTCTATCATTTTTTAAAGTCTCAATTATCCTCTTAAATTCATTGGTAAAAAAAAATCTCTTTTGGCCATATTCCAAATGATTTTTTATAAAAAAAAATTGAATTAAATTCAAAATTCACTAAGCTTTATATAACATTTTAATCACACTAATGCCCAAACGCATAGTGTGATTAATTTGACATATTAACTGAAACCAAAGTCAAGAACAAATCACTTGTATTTTTTTTGTTTCAGCTTATCGTTTTCGAGACTCGCCCACTCATACACGTGTGTTAATCTCAAAAAGGGGGCATTTGTTGAGCAAGAAATTTCGGTCAATTAAATTTTTCCATATCCTCACAGCAAATATTGTGGTAATTATATTTTTATTGGATTTTGATAACTAAGTTTACTCAACCCAGTCCAATTCAGATCCAATAAACAAATAGGCTCAATCCCAAGTTCTAGAAGCAAATGGGCCCAAGTCCAAGCCTAACAAACAAATGGGCCGAAGCCCAAGTCCAAGAAGCAAATGGCCCCAAGCCCACCAACCCATGAAATTTCTCTATAAATAGAGACTTTTGCCATTCATTTGGGGATCTTTGGTTGAAGGAAGAATTGAAGTTCTGAAGTATTGAAGCTCTCAAGAATTGAAGATTCAAACTTCTACAAAGCTCTCAAGGCGTGCAAATTTCTATCAAAGTCGAGATCATCATCTTCTAAAATATTGAAGACTTGGAAGATCAAACTTTTCTTTAATTCCAGAAGACGAAGCTCAAATAGACTTGCAACTACGACATCCTAAAGACTGAAGATCAAGAAATTCTAAGTTTTTAACTTGTATTTGAGAGAAAGCATCAAAGGAGTAAATATTAGAGATTGTATTCACAATATTCATCAATATCAAAGTTCAATTCCACGAAATACATTTCTTTGAAATCTTGTGTGAACAGTCATATTTGTCATATTTGCAATATGCAAAAAGAGGTGACATGGGCTGTTTTTATTTAAACTTTTTGTCATCTGATGCAATTTCCCGTCGTTAAAGTGCAATTAACTTGAGTACGTTTTTACTTGTTAGATTACTACAACGCAATTAAAGAAGTTTACGAGGGCATTAATTCAAGGAACAGAAAAATGAGCTCACCTCCAATTTACTCATATTTTTCTATAATTTAAAACAAGTTTATGTTTTGCTATTAACTTTTCCCCATATTTCATCCAAATTTATATTTAATAAGTCCAAAAAAAATTAGAAAAATATAGAGGAATGACCGTATGTCTAAGTTATTTCACAATTGTTTTAAATTCTCAATTACTTACACTAATAATATTTAGCCAATTTTTAGGATGAATTTAACCCTTATCATTAATTAAAAAATACATTTATACGAAATTCATTTTATTTATGTATTATAAATATATTATACTGCATTTATTATATATATAAAACTAACATATTTGAACCATTAATTTTGTAATTTTTATTTAATTTATTTGATTATATTTATTAATGATCCTAACTAATTATGGTATACATGGCAAACAATTAGGAAAATTATTAATTGAATTTAATTAAAAAAAATTCTTCAATCTCTCCACGCTCCATTTGTTTACACCGTCCATTTCTTATTCTTTCTTCTATCGATCAAACTCATTTTCTTTTTTCATTCTTCTCTTTCATTTTTTCTGGTGAGTTTATAATTTTTTTCATCTAATATATTTTGTCCATTTTTCATTCTACATGTGTTGTTTTGAAATCATTATTATTATGGATTTTTAGGTTTTTCTATTACATTAGCAAATCATAATTTTTGTTGTTTTTAAGAAGAATATATTTTCAATGTATAACAATTAGAGGCACTTGCAAAAATAGCAAAAAAATTTATGATAATTGAGTCCATGTCACTACATTTTTTAAATTGTAAAAGTAGCAAAATTAAAATCGAGAACCCTTTGATATTCCTTTGATAACCCTCTGATAGCCCTCTGATAGTCGTCTAATAACCGTCTGATATTACTAATTAATTGTCATAGTTGCCATTTTCGTAATATGCAAAAAAGAGGTGTCATGGACTGTTTTTTTCTAAATGTTTTTGTCATCTTATGCAATTTCTCTAACAATTATACTACATCAAGTTATCAATGTTATTCCATATGTTTAAAGATCATTTCATAATTTTACACTGTATATAAATTTGTAATCAGAGTCATGTCTGTTTGGTAAATACCAAGGGTTATTGTGGGTGTATATTATAGTTATATTTTTTTCTTATCGGGTATATGACCAACGTAACATTATATTATTATAATTTTTTCAATGATTCGAACAATTATATTAGTTATAGTGTATCAAATATGTTAGCCCATGAACAAATGTCTTTTCAAAAGTTACACAATACTCTAATATCCAAGTTAGAGAGTTTTGTTAATATGGATAATCTGGATATATACTTAGGTTTTATAGAATGTCTGAAAAAGAACATGCCTATTACAAATGATATCAATGTGAAATCGGGTACCACATAATAACATCAAATGTGGACCACACATTGCTCTCATTGTTCATTTTGTTGGCTACTTCGCTATTACTTTGGATTCTAGAGCTTCCAATTCATTGCATACATCCATGAAGATATGAGGGTCGATTTTTTTTAAGATATTGATATGTCAAAGATTTCTTCCACTTTTCAAAGTTAAAAACCATGACATGTTTACAATAAAAGCCTTGTTAAAAAAATCATTGCAAGTCATTGCCATTAGAGACAATTTTCAATATCGTACTATTAAACCAAACAAGAAAGTTTTGATTTTGTAGTACATATTTCAAGATTGTTTATGGGTCAGTACATGCTTCATGTTATTCCACGGTGACATATCTTTATGGATTGTTACTAGGCTTTATGGTAGACATACATAATCTGCAGATGTTTCTTTAACATATCACAGACAAGCTACTTTTTCTATTATCAAGGACCTAATAAAGAAGAAAATAAGTATATTTGTTTCAGAGTTTCATGCCTAAAGATATAATCCATTTTATTCGTTGAGCATGGTTTGAACATTTGTTACCAAAAAGTTTGGTGTGCACGTGAAGCTGCATATATTGGATGAAGTTAGAGGATCTCCTAAAGACACTCATACAAGATGTTACCAGCATTTTTGTACATGTTGAATTTGTGAACAACCTAAGTGTGTTAACATATATACCCGTACATAAACAATATATATCTATGTTGTCATGTTTTATACATTCTTCTTTGTATAAATTATCCATTTTTTATGTTCATAGGTTCTATTATTGAATACAAGGTTGATGATGAAGTTAGATTCCTATATTTATTTATGACATTTTCTACTTCAATTTTTGGTTGACAGCATTGTCGTCTTGTTCTGTCTATGGATGGTTCAAGTCTGAAAAATAAGTATGGTGATACTCTTTTAACTGCTTCCACACCCGATGCTAATTACCAGATTTTTCCTTTGGCTTGTTATGTTGTTGATTCTGAAAATAATTCGTCATGGACATGGTTTTGTAATCAACTAAAGAAAATAATAAGTGAAAGGAATGATGTTGTGATAGCATATAACTGGCATAAAAGCATATGCAAAGCCATAAAGGTAATATTTCACGATGTTTTACATTTCATGTGCATGGCTCATTTATTAAGGCACCTAAAGTTAAGGTATAAGAAAATAGTTGATACTATATTTCGTGCATGTGACAAAGCTTATAATGTAGCAGATTTTGAACATGAAATGTGTCTGTTGGAATCTTGTGTACCAGGTATACGCTGAGAATTAGAATCAATTGGTTTTTCGATGTAGCCTCGTGAGTACTCACCCCACATAGACATATATAATGATGACCACTAATATGTCTAAGAATTTTTATTTTGTCACGCTTAAAGTTAGGGAGTTATCAATATCTTCCATGTTGGAGGTTTTGAAAATGATGTTGCAAAAATGGTTTTTTTATAGAAGGAATGAAGCTGATTGTAATGTCCTAAGTTTAAAAGGGGGACATGAATGAACTAGTATCACATTTGAATGAGAGGGATTCTGAGGACATGAAAGTGAGGTTAAGAAAGATTTTGAAGAATTAAAAGTTAATATCTATACCAACAAGGTGCACCTTTCTTTTCGGTGGCTCAATCATTAGAACTTCAAAGTTAAGCGGGCTTAGCTTAAAGCACTTCTATGTTGGGCGATCTCCTGAAAATTTTTCTAGAATACATGTGAGTCGACAAAGCATGTTGAAAGGACGAAGGTATGTTTTAACCTATTTTATAATATTCGATAACTAAAACGTGGGTTGCACGTGGGAATTGAAGGGATAAAATCCCTATGGCAACGGAAAAATTAAAGAACCATTACTCAATTTAATTTTGGAATCTTAAAATACTGGTACATTGGAAAAATTAGAATAAAAATTCTAAATAAATACTAAGCATGCTTTTTATTTAAGAGATACAAAGAACTCACTTTTGTTGATATCTCTAAATCTACAAATTAATCTTCAAATTGGGACACCTCCCATCAGAGACCTTCCTATCCTCTAGGATGAGATTGGTTTGTGGGAACCAATTGGGATGGGAAAAAATATAAAGATTTTTAGAGAAATTCTTTTCTTTTATTTTTTGCAGAGAAAAAAAAACTTGACTTTTTTCTTAATAAATTCGTTAAAGAAAACTGTTTTCTTTCAGATATTTATAAATCTCTTTCCTTATTGGAATAGGAAAAAGTGTAGGAGAGAATTACGAGATTCTTTTTATCAAATCTACTAATTAATAAACAATTAATCAATTAGTTAATAATTAATTAAATCATATTAATTAATATTTTATTTAAATCTTATTTAAATAAATATCTCTCCAATATCTTATATATATATATATATATATATATTAATTAATTAAATCATACTTAATTAATATTTCATTCAAATCTTATTTGAATCTCTGCAATAACTTATATATTTAATTAAATCAAATTTAATTAATTAAAATTAAACTATTAATTAATTCTCTAATTAATTAAT
>JBBPDI010000002.1:3940839-3961054 GCA_037974545.1 Cucumis variabilis
GGTATTTGATCCTCAGTTTATCTATCTTTCAAAAAATACCTAGATTAGGGATGTATAATCACACAATCGAAAAAAAAAAGGCATGTCTTTTGCCTAGAGATGATACCTTTCATACTTCTATTGTAGGGACACAATTTACTCGTTTTTCACAGGGTTCTAAATTATCACAACATTGGTCGCTCAGCTTGTCATCTCTATCCATAAACTCATTGTTAGGACTATTTTTGTTGCTTTTTATAGCTTCTCGTCACATCATTTATTCATTAAATCTAACATTTTGTAGATAATAATAATCTAAGCATCGCAACGAGTCCAATACAATCAAAATCACTTAAATCAAAGAAAGGGAATGGAGATTGAAAGAGTTTGCTCTCCGATGGATTTTTGCAGACTTCTACTTAAAGACGTAGCCTCTATTTATAGCCGAGGATTGACAAGATATAACATTGTCTGGGTTTCATTAATTCTCTGATAAAGCTACTATGTGACATAGACGTCCTTTTCGTCTTTTTTTGACATTCGTGTCAACTCTTTTGATCTGCTGGTGCTACAAAACACCTAGATTCATTCTACTAGTCACCTTGTTGGTCGCGTTGTCTCCTGGCCTGACGTTTTGTCAGCTAGCTATACTCTTCTCTTTTATATTTTATGAAGCGTAACCTAGTTATTTTATCTATTTGACTACTCATTTTCTTTCTTTTTCATGCGTTAAGGCTTCATTATTCTATCTAAAAGACTACAATAACATGTATTAGATATATACTTGAAGGCATACGAAGTGTAATCAATGGGGAAATATGTGTTGTGGGCTCTTAGGAATTTTGTTAGTTACGTGGGCCATAAAGTTTGTTAGATGGGTGCTTTATTTCTTTTGTTTTTCCTTCTACATTTTCATTAACTAAGCGTTTATGTGTGTTTTACTTTGAATGATATGCTTATGTTTATTATCACCATAGTGAATAAAGATTAAGAGAATGTAAAAGAATGAGAAGAAAGATGGAAACAATAAAAATTTCATGTCTATTTGTCCAAAACTTTTTAAAATGTTAATAATTTTTTTATCAGATTTGGTTTGTGATTCGAAAATTGTTTTAAAAACAAAGAATTCAGTTGAAAATTAACAAAATGAATTCTTCTTTTATGAATTTAGAAAACGCAATAGTGTACCTCATAGAAATTAAACAAAATTTTAAAACAAGTACAACCTGAAAATAAATTTAATAAAACATAAAATCAGTGAACTAACCATACATTATGTAAGATACACAATAAAACAACCTAAGCATGCCTCTAGTGAAGGAGGAGGAAAGAAGATAACTGCCCTAATGTTAAAACCCTAGCAAATTTGAATTAGAACTCCAAAAATTTTAGTTGTTATTTTCAAGGCAAGAGGAAATAGGCAAATCTATCAACAAAAAATCTAGCCACAAGTTGTGAGTGACAAAAATGAATTTAAAAATAAATTTCAAAGCTTGATTTATGAATCTGTGTCATGCCCTGCATTAAAGTCGTTCCACGCAGCCTAGGCCCTCAACGCGTATCCCACCTCAAGATAACGTCGAATGCCTAGTGAGCGGAACAACTTTCCAACAAGTACTTAAATGCAATGCTTTAAACGTAAAACTTTCTTAATACAAAACAACGTAATACAACAACTTTAACTTTCAATGGCTTAGCCTTATCACCTAGCCTTTAATACTTAGCTTAACCACACCCTTCAACTACTTTCGTGACAAACACAATATAGTGAGATAAGTATGAACTTCTCTTTCTTTGTTTACTTAACACTTTACAATAAGTACAAACAAAACTTAAGCATTTCCTCACAACAAGACTTAAGTAAAATCTTAGACCTCCCTTCGCCTTGCACAACTTTCCAACTTGACATTTGATTTGTTCATCTCATCGTGTAGCAATGCACCTTATTCTCTCTTCGCCACCAAGGTGCAGCTCTTCACATCGAGGTCTTTATGAATCAGAGACCTCTTTCTTCAATCCTTCTCCTCGAGTCACCAACATCCCAACACGAAGGCAGTTCTCAATGACCCTTTTCTTTCTCCACCATTAACGCTGCTCTTATTGTAATACTTAGAGGCATAAAGGTAACAATTTATGCCCTACCTCGACCGTTGGTACTGGTTGCATGGTGGACTTAGTGGTTTTTCATCTGTATAGTGCAATCGCAATACATCATTAAGTAAGTTAATCGTACGTAAGATGCTCACCATATCTTTGTGTATTGTGCAATTAATATTATTCGATAAGTAATGGGTCATGATTATAGCATGTGATATGCTTACTATATACATCTTCATCGCGTAATAGCCAAGTCCTCGTTAAGTACATACTGCTCACCCAAGTGCAAGCGAGCAGTAGGTTTACCTAGGTAATTCAGGGTCGAACACAAGGAATTGGTTCTCGAGATTAGTTCTAGGGTCACTTATCGTTCAGGCGTTATGACAATGGGTTAAAATAATGTAACAAAACTAAAGCTACTTACTTACACCTAGAAACTCATGCACAGGAAAATAAATTATGGAAAAAATGAAAGATTGAGTGAAATAACTTGTGTAAGGAAGATGACGAAGGAAGGTCTCCATGCTATTAGGCAAATAAGCTATATGACTACCTCGATGCGATATAATCCACCATTCTATCTTATGATTAAGACATGCTTCTCTCGGAGTCATTGAATGCGCAACTTGGTCAAATCTGTTTTGACAGAGGTTAACATGTAAGATTAAGAATTTAAGCATGGCTGAGTTAAATATTAAATTTACACGTGTAAAGTTTTAAGCAGGAGCTGGCGAACTTAGAAGAGTTTATGCACGACCAAGTTAGTTGAAGGATTCTATAAATAAGAGGACTTGGTCATTAAGTAAGGAAAAAAGATTTTTATATAAAAAAAGAGTAAAAATTTTGCTGTCTTGCTTTAGCAAAAAGAAAAAAACCAAGTGTTAAGTGTTGTGGTTTGTTCTGCAAGAAGGCTCCACAAAAAGAGAAGGATCTTTGGTGAAGTGTGGTGAGTGTTTGTCTTTCAAATTTTTGTGAGTGTTTTCTTTCAAATGAATTTATGTTAAAAACTTTATTGTGATTTCTCTTCACTAATTTAAAGAAATAATTCAAATGAGAAGTGTTTTAAAAGAGAATTCTATGAAAAGTTTATATGTTTTCAAGTATTATTTATAATGTTAAAGTTTGATTTGATGATTATGATTTCAATACTATAAAATGGTTTTCAAACCATTAGTTGTTTTCTTGAGATGATACTAACTTTTATGTACACATAAAAAGTCAAGGCCACCACGGGTTGTACGAGGCTATATGGTGATAAAAAGTTGGCTTTTGCATTGAAAGGAGCGTAGAAAGCTTAGTGGCCTGAGCAACAAGGATGAATCTGTATGTTCTCGGATGTTGTTGATACAGTAGTCTAAACGTGAGATAATGAGACCAAGCATAGAGAATGATTTGGGATCCTTGGTGAAAAGCATAATTAACTAATGGTTGTTTATGCAAAATGAATATTGTTGTGATTCGTGAGATGATTTAACTTTATTGTAAAAATGATTATATGTGTTTTGACATGTTTTGCGAAATGATGTGTATGATAAATTGCTTGGAATTTATTCTTTGGTGAAAAGGATTTATCAAAGAGCATTGCGAAAAGGAATTCATAAAACCTTACTAAGTCTTTTAGACTTACGTTTTAAAAATCACTTCTTGCAGGATTAGGCGTTTAGGTTAAGTAGAGAAGACGGTTGAAGAGATTGCGGTGAATTGGAAAAGCTACCAGACATTTAAGGGTTGTTATTTATGTTTGGTCAAAGTGTTATAATTGTATAATCTTATCAAACGTCTGTTATTAATAAAGTGTATATTTTGGTTAAGTTATTTGTCATTTTGGCGTTTAAGGTTGACTACCGTTGTGTTTTGAGTTTTTGTTGATAGTTTATAACGAGATGAGGGTAAGCTTAGCGATAAGACTAGTTGCAAAGTTTAAGCTAATTCGCATCCTATTGGCACTACTTCCTGCGTTTTGGTTATCCTGCTGATTAGGATGTGACAAAAGTCATCTCGAAAGGTAGAAAAAATTCCTCCTTACATGCATTAGCTACATTATACTACTCACTCTCTCGGATAGTTGGCGACATACACTGGATAAGTGTAGAATGTAGCTCAGCTAACACACTAAGCGATACAAATAAATTTACTTATCGCGAACAAATCATAAACCTAAACTACAAATAACACAAGGACAGATGAACAGTAGAGGCATGGATGGATTGAATAGTCTATAAAGATACATTGTATTAAAGAATGAAGGTCTTAAGCCAATGTACAATATGAATGAATACAATGTAAGAAATAGTAAAATGGAAAGAGGAAGAAAGTAAAATACAAGTTAGGGAGAAATAAGGGATGGACTCTTCTCCTCGCACACTCTAAGTTCTCACTTTACAATCTAGTCAAAGAAGATGAAGAGACATTGTATTAAAGAATGAAGGTCTTCGACCAATGTACAATATGAATGAATACAATGTAAACAAATAGTAAAATGGAAAAAGGAAGAAAGTGAAATACAAGTTAGGGAGAAATAGGAGATGGACTATTATACTCCTACACTCTAAGCTCTTGCTTTACAATCTAGTCGAAGAAGATGGAGTGTTGTACACACGGTGGTGAGGCTAATCCTTGCCACCAACTCTCTAGGTTTTAGCCCATGTAGGCCCTCTTTGTGCCCATTCAGGCATATCTTATTTGATGGAGGTGGGGTTCTTTTTATAGGCAACTTTCAGCAGAAAATTTTTGTTCTTCTAAGTATGTCAGCGTCGCCCGCTGATGTCTATTGCAAGTTACATCATCTCCAATTCCCACTCTTTTTTCTCTAGTGAACCTTTCTCACGTGATGATGTGGTTCATCGTCTGGAGATGTTAATCGCCAAATGAGTTTCCATCACATAGCTCTTGTGCGAGATGTTTCCTTTGCTTCTCTAGTTGTTTTTCTTTTTATCCATATTGCATTTAGACATGAAAATAAAGTAAAATAGACATAATACTTATGTAAGATGTATTTCTAATTACTCATGTATTTACAACGGAAGTTATGCATTCTGATCATCTTCTTATTCATTTTGACTTCGTTATTCTAATAAAAGAGGTTGTAATAGCGAGTATTTATACATGTTATCACACCTCTAAATTTAGAATAATGCTTGTCCTCAAGCATTACTCCATATCATGCTTGTCCCCAAGCACAATTCCTCTTTAAAGACTCACCTTCTCTTTTGCGTTTCTACACTTTTCAAAATGCGATCATGTTTTATTCGTTCAGGATTCACTCTCATCGTGTACTTCTTGCTATAAAAATATTTCTAAGTTCAAAATGTGGCAAGCTTAATACTCAAAATATCCTTGTTCCTACAATAAATCTTATTTTTCAGCTTTAGAAATGGCTAAAATTTTTGAAATTTTTTTAATCCTTTTGTGTAGAAAAAGAATGCTTTTTATTGTATTTACCTTTAGTTTGGCGTTAAGTGGAAAATCATAGGTAATCTATGAGTCCGTTTCTTTCCTCAATTGTAACTCTTATCACCTCTTATTACTCAACTCTCTAAATTTTTACTTTTAAAGTTTTTCTTCTTTATTTTTGCGAGATGAGGCAACATAGAAGTAGTTATTTTATTTAAATAAAAGAATTCAAAATTTTTGAAATTTTTTGCTTTTGGCTTAGTTTTAACTTCTGTTAAAACACCTTGTTTTTAAATGCCTTAAGAGGATTTCTAAAATGATTTCAAAAGTTTTTAACGCGAATCACGCGCACCCTTAAATTTAGAGGCTACAAAGTCCTCACTGCTAAAAGTGAATGATAAGATTATTCGCAGAAAAATTTTACAAAAGAAGTTTGAGGTAAAGCTTGTTTGCCTAACAAACTAGAGAAATATTTTCTAAGCAATGCTCTTTAACAGGTTAGACGCTGAATAACAAATGAAACTTTATTCACATAATTTATTTCATTGAAGTGTAACTAAATCGTATAGAAAAATTAGAATAATACAAAGCGGGGAGTCAATCTTGCGACAAAAAAAGATTAAATGCACAAGAATTATATCAGAGGTTGTAACTTTTATTGAAAAGATCATAGGCAAAGAGAAATAGAAATTACATAAGTCAAGGAATAAAATTATAGAATACAGAACCAAAAATTCATAACATCCTTCAAGTCTACTATTGGGGCAACGGTCGAGAAGATTATGCCTCGCCGCATACTGTAGTGTCATTTCGCATGAGGGGTGTTGCTACCTCTTGAGTAACCTCCAACATTGGAATGATGACAAATCATCGTGTGAAGGTATCTCAATGTATCTTTGAACTGTACATCGTCCCGTCTGGCGAATTGTTTAATCATCTCCATGATCACTTGATTTTATGCTTTGAGCTCCATATTTTGCATTCTTAGCTCTTGCACTGTAGCTTGGAGTCCTTCAATCTAAGTTAGATGATGGGCATTTGCATTGTCAAATTTCAGTTCTAAATCACATAGTTCCTTCTGACTTTGCAAAATGCATTTCGTGTAGGCTGCTTTAGCATTGGGTTATATCTTCAAATCCATGCTTCATAGGTTCACAAACGTGCTCATCAATGAATTTGAAAGTGTAATCAACATCAACTTATTCTTCATCTTCTCTTATTGCCCTTTCTTTGCTTTTCTACAAAAACTTACTAATTTCTTTTGGCAGTAAGAAGAGATTCGTTTTTCCATCTACCTCAAGGTTGGTTTTGTTTCCCTTTGAAGTGGGTCATCAATGATCTTTTCTGTGGACTCTTTTCCTTTCAAGGATAACTTTTATTTTCTTGCCCCATCTTCTTGCTTTTTCAACACATCATTAAAAAATGTGGCAGAGCTCAAATTCTTTTGGCCAAGTAATTTGGGTTGGTTGGTTGGTTGGGTCAAGAGTTACTAAGGCGAGAGAATTATCAGGTTCCCACTTTGAGGAGTATAAATTAATTTGGATTTTGGGGAGGGATGGCAATTTGGATTCTAGGGGCTTGGCTTTATGGGTCTGCAAGGAAGAAATTGGCGTTTAGGATTTGAACGGAGATGGCGGAGGTGTACGACTGATTTTTGCCCTGGTTTTGGAAGCTATAGATTTGGTGGGCGAGTTGGTTAGTGTGGTGGTAAAGGGTGTGACTAAAGCGAAAGGCAAAGGGTCCAGAGGTGTGACTAAAGCGAGAGGCAAAGGGTCCTTAGAGTCTTTAGCCTTTAAGATTTTCTTTTCCCTTGAGCTGGAGGCCTCCTCCTTGCCTTGCCTCTTTTGCTTCGGAGGAATTTCTCTATCCTCAATTTCCTCTTCTTCTTCTTTTTCTTTTATCTTTTCTATTTCATCCACTTTGTGTCCAACCTTTGTTCTCACTTCATCTTGCATTTTTAGCTTTTTGACTATGGCCTTATTTTTATGGAGTGCAAAGATGCGGCTGAGGTTGGCTACGTTACACATACCTTTTCTAAAGCATGCTATTTATGGTGACTGTTCGAACTCTGGGCATGCTTTTAGAAAAAGCCTCTCAACTAAATGTGGGAAGAGTTTAGGTCCCGACGGATGTTGTAACCAAGCTTCGATGTGCTCGTAAATAATCTCATCCACGTCCACGGGTATTTCCTTCATGATGCAGTAGACAAGCATTACTCTTTCTAAGGAAATTGTGATATTGTCTTGCATGGGCATAAACTTCTTCTTTATGAATATCAGCCAAACGTTGGCATCCATCTTTAGATTATGCAAAAAAAGTTGGTATTTCCCGATGCTTGTTATGTTCCATCTTGCCTTAGGTCAGGCAACTTTTTCCAATACGTCTTGCATGTCACGGTCTATTGGTTCTCTAAAGATAGGTTGTCCTACCATGGTTTGGTTCAACTTAAACAACGCATTGATAGTCTCCAGTCAGTAGTTCACCTTCTTTCCCTTTACAATGGCATAATGATTCTTCGTATTGAACTTTCTATTGTAAAATAATTTACCACACCAGATCTTATCGTATTCACCCCTTTGAAGAATTCTTGTCATCCTAACGCCTTGATGGGTGATGCAAGAAGAGGTGGTAACTAGCCCTCAAATGGAAAGAAGCCCTTTTCTATTATATATTACTTGCTTTTTGGCGTTTTGACTTTTTTACGCCTTTTTCTTCCTTGATTGATCCTCACCATCATTATCCTCCAGTGGGCTCATCTTGACCATCTCTTTTTTGAACTCCTTGCAGACTCTTTAAGGGGTTTCTCCTTACCCTTGCTTTTCTCCGTAGAAAGAGCTAATTATTCTGTCTTGTTGATGAGTTTTTCCCTCTTCTTCAACTTTCTTTCTTTCTTCTTTTCTGTTAAATTATTGACGCCTTTGGCTTGATTCTTAATTTTCTATAGCTCCGAAGTAACATTTTCCTTCTTCTTCTGAGTTTCTTTGGCTAATCTTCCAAATTATGTGACTGCAATAGGCGAGGAAGGTGTGTTCTTGCATTCTTCTTCTTTAGATACTTCTTCTTCTTCTTCCTTGCCAACCTCTTCTACTTTACTTTCCTTTTCTTTTCCTTTTCCCTCATCTCATCTTTCCTAAGTCTCTTTCTTTTTAAATTCCTCTTTTCTTCCCTTGGTTTCTTTTTGTATCGTCTTAGCACTTCTTTCTTCAGCCTTTCTCTTCTCATTTTTTCTTCAAGAAATAGTCCTAACATAATTTCTATGTTTTTTGCCGTAAAGGTATCTCTCAGCCCTAGAATTTAAAAGGATTAAAGCCCCTTGTTCCACATATTTCACTTGAATTGGGCAGGGCTTCGTGGTGAGGCACGGAGTTAGGTTGAGCTTACTTCGATATAGGGCCATCAAATCATACTAATTATAATTTCGGCTTCTTAGTTTACTCCATAGCTCTATCTTCATCCATTGTTAAAAATAAGGAAAAAGTGGAGGGGGTGGTATAAAAAGTAAAGGTAAAAAAAAATTCTTACTTTGCTTGTCAGAAGAGATGAACGCTTGAAGGGATTTGAAAGCTTGAGAGTAACCGTGTGACGAAAAGATTGTGATTGGGGTTTTGAATGGGTTTTAAAGTGATCGTTAACTTGGATTAAGGCTTGGTTACCGTAAGGTTAACATCATGCATTTTAATTGAGACATGATATCTTGATGTGAGAGTTCGACTTTCGAAGGCCGCGTGCAATCATTACCTTTAAAATTCAAATTTAAAAAGAGATGAAATGTTTTGAATTCTCCGAAACTCTAATTAAAATGCAACTCTCTTGCTTAACACCACAAGAAGACCAAAACGCCTACTACATGTTGACAAAAATTCTCCAAAAGGTAGCTTCATTGCTCAAAACCTTAACCTATTTCACTTACAAAATTTTAAGAGAAAACTCGCGCTTCTTATTGTAAGACTAAAGGATATACAAAAATTGAATACATAACTGATTTACAAGTAAAAAAATACTTACAAAGGTATAAAAGGTACAATTAAATATGTACACCAATATAAGGATGCAATTCTTAAGAAAAATTGGATGAATTATACATTACAGATGCATCCATGCGTTCAGGTTCTTTGGCGAGGAAGAATTATTGGATCGTCGCTTCTGCTCTGCGTAGTCTTCCTAACCGCATTATTCATGAACTCAATAGATCATTCACATCATGACTCTCAGCGTCATGATTGCTCATCGCAATAAGTCTCTGCTCCCAATATACATCGTAATGCTCAAATAAGTCTCTTCATATAAGTTCTCATTTTCATTTGTGACCAACCGCATCCATTCAGATTCCTCTTGATCATTCATCAAGAGATGCACTGATCATGGGGTTGGTTAAAGCAATCACAAATTACTCTAGTACCTTGAACCTTTTCGTATGATTTTTGGCTAATCACGTGATTCACCAAGATCAAATGTTTTATCTAATATCAAAGTAAGACTCTACTCTATTATCTGAAAAATCAATTCTCCAACAATGATGTCAAAAACTTAGTGCTTGGTGCGTAGTGGACTTAGTGGTTTTTCCTTTATATAGTGCAATCACAATACATCACTAAAACGGTTTATTGCCCGTAAGATGCTCACCATATTTTTCTATATTATGCAATTAATCCTATGTGATACATCATGGGTCACTATCATAGCATATGATATGCTGACTATGTACCTCTTCATCGTGTAATAGCTAAGTTCTGGTTGAGTACAAGTTTTCCTATTGCTCATCAAAGTGTAAGCAAATAGTAGGTTTATCTAGGTAATCCAGGGTCGAACACAGGGAATTTGTTCCAGACATTAGTTTGAGGGTCTACTTATCGTTTAGGCGTTATGACAATGGGTTAAAAAAATGTAAACAAAACTAAAGCTACTTACTTACTCCTAGAGACTCGTGCACAACGAATAAATCATGGCAAAATGGAAGATTGAGAGAACTAACTTGTGTAAGGAAGGTGGAAAAGAAAGGTCTCATGCTATTAGTCAAATAAGATATATGAGTACCTCGAGCAAACTAATTGTTCATGTTACATTTTATTTAAAAGACTTCAAATGGGTCACATTAACGATTTAAAGTATTTCAAGTTAAAAGACTTTTGCTGTTGATTATTTCACGTTTTCATGTCATGTGTCAGTTGAGGTTGTTCCAAAGATGAATGGTTTTGGCTGACATCACACCTTATCTCGGGACAAGCAAGCAGGTGCTTGGGCAGGGTGTGACATAAATCAAATCTTCGTGAGTGATTGTCCAAAGTGTTTGTATATTTTTAAACTTTCCTTTATTTTTTTAGGTTTGTAAAAGAATGATTTCAAAGTATTTGAAATGAAATATTGTGTTTTAAAGCCATGTTTTGTGTTAAAATGAACGATAAAATATGTTTTAACCATTAGTGTTGTCACACCCAAACTCGTAGACCTGCTTGCTTGTCTCGTGAGTCACAATGCGACTTGAGCATCCTTAACGTAGTTAAATGCCAAAGACACTCGTCTTAACTTCCTTAACTTAGCTTAATTGTCAAACATTTAACTTAACAAACATACTTTAGTGGACATAGAACTTAACGTGGACAAGATAAAACAAAATTTAACTTTCATTACCAACAAGCCATTTTAGTACAAGAAAATAAAGATACAATACTTAACTAAAATACAACAATACACTTAAGCTTATAACTAAATGTCTGGCAGCTCTTTGCCTGGTAAGCCCAAACTTTCCTCCCCTCTTGGCCTCAACGCCTAAATCCTGGAAGATAAATTTTAAAGAATAAGTCTAAAAGACTTAGTGAGGTTTAATGAAATCCTTTTCGAAATACCTTTTCATAAATAGAACAAGATAACATATCAAATCATATAAATATATCACTTTGCATAAACACCATTTCACATAACACATCTTTTCACATAAATGACTCATCTCAAATCATCCTCTACGCTAGGTCATGTAACTTCGTGTTTAGACTACTGAGATCATCAGCATTCGAGGATATGCAGATTTGTCCTTGTTGCTCAGGTCGTTAAGCTTTGTACACTATTTTCAAACGCACAAGTTAGCTTCTTATCATCATGTAGCCCCGTACACCCCTTTGTGACCTTGACTCTTTATAAGTACATAAAGTTAGCATCATCTCAAGGAAACAACTAATGGTTTGAAAACCATTTCATAGTATTGAAATCATAATCATCAAATCAATCTTTAACATTATAAATCATGCTTGAATACATATAAACTTTTCATAGAAATCTCTTTTAAATCAATTCTCATTTGAATTTATCTTTCAAATCATTAAAGAGAAATCATAATAAACATTTTAACATGAAAGTTTTTAAGAGAAATATTCACAAAACTTTTAAGAAAACACTCACAAACTGAAGTCCTTTTTCTTTTCGCAAGCCTCTTCTCGCATAGCTAAACAAGCAGCACTTCAACACTTAACAAATTTTCAAAAATATTAGTACTTACTTAATAACCAAAGTCCTCTATTTATAGAGCTCTTAAACCAACTTAGACATGAATAATCTCTTCTCATATTACCAACTCTTTCTTTTTAATGGAGCATGTATAAACTTAAGATGTGTCCTTGATCATGCTTAGCTTAAATTTCACACGTGGTCCATTAATCATACTTAAGAAATTCCTCCAAACTTTTCTTACTTCTTCTCGCCAAACTTTATTCTACGAAGAGCCACTCATCTTTTACCACCCCAAACTCTTAGGCACTTCTCTTAACAAAGTTGTCTTATTTTATTTAGATTTTTCAAAAAAAATTGGGTGTTATTTTATTACATTTAGTGTGGGAGATAAATTTATTTAATGGAAAAGAAAAGAATTAAAGAAGCAAAAAGGAAATAGAAAACTAATGATAATATGTATTATAACTAATATATTATTATTAGTATTATTAGTATTGTTTATTATTGATTAAAAAAAAGAAAGAAAGAAAGGAGGGAGAAATCGCGTCTGCCTCCCCCCTCCCCATTCTTCTTCCTTCTTCTTCAACCCTCAGCCGCCTCTCCTATTTTTCCTTTCCATTCTCCTCCTCCGATCAACTCCTCCTACTTATTCTTCATTTTCAAACTTTCCACTGTCATCGATTGTCTCTCCGTCGTTGTTGCTCAAGCTGAAGCGTTCGTTGTGGGTCGCGTCGTTTCTTCGTTTGCGAAGCCACCGTCGTATCTTCCTCTACCTTGCCGACCGTCCACGTCATGCTTCTTGAGTTGCTTTTTTCTTGTTGAAGCCTAGTTGAAGCATGCCTCCTACTCTATTCTATCCCTATCCGTGAAGGATGATCGTGTAATTCCTCTTCCAGCCATGAGTTGCAAACCTACGCCATTTGGTTGTGTTGTACACTGTCGCTTTGCCTTGCCACAAGTCGTCAGAGTTCCTTGAGTTTCACAATAAACTTCGATGGAAGTCAATTCTCCATTTACTTGGATAAGTGTCAAATTCACATTTGGGTGAATTTGGTAGATGAAATTATTTGGAAAAAAAATTGATTTTCTGTGTACTTATGTTTAGGAGTTGATTATTCAAGTTAGTTTGATCAAGGAACTTGCATAAAATTGAGGTAAGGGATTTCTACTATTGGACCCATGTGTAGATTTCAATGATTAAAAGAACTCAATTGTTATATGTAAACTGAATGTGCTGATGGATTATACTGAATTGAGAATGTTAAATTGACAGAATTTTAGGATGGTTAACTGTTGTGTTAAAGTTTAGGTAATGTACAGTTGACTGAATTGACTAAACTAAGTGGGTGATGCTTATGTATAAGTTTATTTGTTCAGGGAATCGTTATGCAAATTATTGATTTAGGTACTGATATGAGTAAATGCACTGTATATATGTAGTACATCCTTTGGGAGCACTAGACTGATGATGATTGTACCCTTCGAAAACACTAGAGTGATATGTTCATCCTACGTGATCACAAAACTGTTATGATGCAGGGTACCTCTCAATAGAAAGTTAACAATTTTTACACCTTACGGGACCAATAGTAGATCTCTTACTAGGTATTTTTTATACTCACCCTTTTATGTTTAAATTTTTCAGGCAAGGACAATACGAGAGGCTGACCGACAAGGGACAAGAAGGATGCGTGACTGCCATATAAGGACCTAGTTTTTCTTAAAATTTGCTTCTGCCTACGGTTTTAATTTTTTTTATTGACCTTAGTTTATGGATAGTTATTTTGCAAACAATGCTTTTAGAATCTTATTTGTTTGAAAAATGGCCTAAACAACGTTTTTCTTGATCGTTAAGATTTTAAATAAATTTCACTATATTTTGTGTCAATCAAAGTGTTTTGTTTCAAATAATGACTTCGACTTAGATAGAAAAGTTGGATTGTTACACGTCCAACCTTTCTCGTGAACACCCATATCGTGTGGTTACACTCACAATTTAAAAGTCCACCTTATGAACTACTTTAAACACAACCTTCTTATTGCCTAACCCCTTCAAAAGTCTTCCTCGTGAAATCCTTCTCCACGAAATACTTTAATCTTTTCGCCAAACCCATTCTAAAACACCAATCCTGAACACTTAGCTAAAACTTTCACTTCTTAACTTAAATGTTAGGTATGGGTCTTACAAGTCTTAATTCTATTAAAGAGCTAACTGTAATGTACACATAAGGGTAAAGGAAACCATGTAGAAAAGGGCTCCATGGGGGAGTGAAGTTGGCCAATGTATAAAAGATGTGCATTGTGTTAGGTAACCTGAGCAATGAGGAGTGAACTGAGAAGTTCCCAGATTTTGTTGATGAGAAGGCCATTATATTAATCTAAACACAAGGCGATGAGTCTTAGATTAGGGAATGGTTCATGTTCTCAGCAAAAAAGATGCAAGATTAATGTGTGTTTATATCAAATGATGTTTATAAAATGTATTTCCAAAGGTTTCTTTTAAAACCTCACTAAGTCTTTTGACTTACGTTCTAAGTTTTCACTTCCCAAGTGACGAAGCATTAAGGCCAAAGTAAGGAAGGGTTAAGAAGTTGTTAAGCGAAGAAAAGCTGTTAGGCATTTTATTTAAGTTTTGTAGTTAAGTTTGCATGTAAAATGTGTTGTAGAACTCAAGGTTTACGTTAATAAAAGTTTATAGTTTGTACTGCAATTGTGTTATTTTTTTTTAAAGCTTAGTGAGACTAAAAGGACTTAACTTTGAGCTAGGCATTAGATCCAAGCCTCAAGGCTCAAGTCATCTCGCGTAACACATGGCAAGTTTCATGTCGCGTGTGGGGCAAGGTGTCACATAGCCCTTGACGTTCAATGTATGCTTCCTTCTCACTGGCTATTCTTATCACTTCACTTACCTTTACACGATAGAATCTTGACTTACGCATTTCTCTTCGCTTTGCCTATTCTCTATATGCACCTTTCCTTGCAGATCAAAGCCTTACAACATGCCTCTATTAACCCCTTATCTTGAACAGATTGGACGGTTAGGTCCAATCAATCATCGACCTACTGACATCTTGGTCATATCACTATCACTCAGTGAAGTACCTCAACTTGCCCATTTTTTAGCCACGTAACTCTTTTTGTGTAGAGGTCTATTCATCGCATAAATACTTTCATAAAACGTGTTTTAGCAACAAAAGTCCCTTTGTGCATTATCCTTTTTGCAGGGCCTAAATCACGCCGATAGGTTTGCGATCAGGCCCTTACAATATTGTAGCCGGTAGTAGTTGTACTTATCTATTGTGGATGAAAAAAATGCTTTCTGAATAGGGTTGTTAAGTGAAAATCAATATGAAAGAATGGACAAGGTCGTTTCAATCAAGGACAATATGTTTAGAAATGAAATTTATTTCTAAGGGTAGGTTGCACTTACCTAGATTTACCACGACAAAAGAAATTTAAATTTTACTCTTACCCATTACCGTAGTTTGGTGGAAGTACAAGTGTCGAACCCAAGAGAATTGGGGCAAGGTAACTTTGTTGGAGAAGCTTTAAAGAAATGATGTTAATAGCAAAGAGAAAGCATTGAAGAAAGTGTGGAGAAAATCAAGTAAAACCAAAATCAAGGGAGATTAAGATGTAAAAGTCAATTCATAAAAGAAAAATGAGGGAAGGGGGAAAAGGGCACTAGTCAATTCTTATCATTGAATTAAGAGGATTATTAAATGATTTTTGCTCAATTAAATGGGGTTCTGAAGGGATAAAAGCCCTTAAGCGGAAGATTTTACAGAATCATTTCTCAATCTAAATGATTTTTGCTCAAAACTAATTTTCTTATTATAACTTAAAAGCTAAACATGCTTTCTAATTATAGATTACAAAAAGAAAGACTTAGTTTGACACCTCTGAATCTACTAAATCTCCAAATTTGGGGACACCACCCGTCAAAGGCCTTTCTATTCTCTGAGATGAGATTGGTTTGTGGGAACCAATTGGGATGGGAAAAGCTTTAGAGAGAAACTATTTTGCAGAAAAGAAAAATCATTAGTTCTATTTTGGTTGAGAAAAATTGTTTTTCTTCTACATATTTATGACTTTCATTCCTTCATAGTATAGGAAAGGGAGTGGGAGAGAATCATGGGATTCTATTGAGGAAAATTTTTAAAAATAGCAAATTTTACAAAATATTTACAACCTATAGCAAATTCTATTCATTTAAAAAATATTATATTAATAGAAATGGGCATTTTTAAAAATAGCAAAATAAATTAAAATATTTACAAGTTATAGCAAAATTTTGGATTCTATCACTATAGTCTTTATCACTATAACATATCAATGACTATCAGTGATAGAATTTGCTATAGATTGTAAATATTTTGTAAAATCTACTATTTTTAAAAATTTCTCTAATAGAAATTTCAAATCAACTAATTAATTAACCATTAATCAATTAGTTATTAATTAATTAAATGGGTATTTTTAAAAATAGCAAAATAAATTAAAATATTTATAAGCTATAGCAAAATTTTGGATTCTATCAATGATAGTCTTCTATCACTATAATATATCAATAACTATCAGTGATAGAATTTGCTATAGGTTGTAAGTATTTTGTAAAATTTGCTATTTTTGAAAATTTCCCTTAGATAAATCATATTTAATTAATATTTCATTTAAATCTTACTTAATCAATATTTCTCCAAAATCTTATAGTTTTATCTTAATTTAACCAAATCAAATTTAATTAAATAATATTAAACTGAGCTATTAATTAATAACTAAATTAAATATCTTATATTTAACATAAGTTAAATTTGAATCCTATTCAAATATAAATTTCTTTCAAAACAAATAATTTTAATATGAATCCATTTCACATTAAATTAATATTTGAACTCATTCAAATATTTTATCTCTCATAAATTAATTTTGAATCATATCCAAAATGAAATCTATACATAAAGTTTGATTAACATATAAACTTTATACTATAATGTATCACCATACATTATACTAATTCCCAAAGTAAAATTTGAACATTTCAAATTACGACCAATATAAATAAATGTCATTACTCTTTATGAGCTAGAAAGGGGATCTAATGGACCTACAGATCAGAAGCTACAACAATATGAGATTAATTGGCTAAATCATTAATCAGATTAATTAATATTTGTTAACTATGTGTACACTCCACAAAAGACTCACAATTGAACTTTTTTCATTGTAGATATATTTATGTGTCCATGAATATAGATCAATAACAGTAAGTTAGTCCTTCACGAGTGTTCGTAATACCAGTTGGGTCAAATTATCGTTTTACCCCTAGGTTACCTCTAGTTCTTAAATACTAGTGCTCCTCTAACGAACAACATGTTTATGGTTCAACCAATAAACAGAAACTCATCTCGTGTCATAGAGAGGGTAAGGCCATTTGTTCAAGTCCTAGAGACACTATTTACTCATCTACTTATCCTAGAGTAAGAAATGAGTGAATTTCATCTTGTGTAATTATGTTCCCAGCTCCCCACTCGATCTTGTCCCCAAAATGATAAGCATATTGAGTCGAAGATCTGACCATTCTCATCTGTACAAATCAAAGGACAATCTTTCAGGAACAAGAGTTCATAATACCCTCAGGATTAAGACTAAGTTACCTAGGTCATCCTAGTGAAATAGAAACCTAACTAATTAACGGAGTTACATCTAGTGGTTACTATTTTACGGTCCGGTCTTATACAATCTCATTGCATAGGATACCTTCACTCGCATGTTAACTACATGAATGCGTTGGATCATTACATTTGTATCAAATGCAAAGTGAGCAGTATCCTTAGTGTTACCAGGATAAGGTATCTAGTTTTATCCCTATACTATAGACCCTTTAAGCTAATCTTGAACATTGGTCCTTGTATGTCTCTACATACTTCAAGACTCATTAAACAGCTTAGGATGTTAGTTAATTGAATTTGGGTTATTAAGACAAAATAATATTAGAATCAATAACAATTATTACAATAATAACACTTTATTAATAATGGTCAATGAATTATATTTACAATCTACGAGTTTTAGGACATAATTTCCAACATTTTTATCCTAACGAGAATAGTAACGAGTCTCTTACTGGGTATAATTTATACTCACCCTTTATGTTTAACTTTTTCAGGCAAAGGTAATAAAAAAGGTAGACTAACGAGAGACAAGGACACGTGATCGCCATATGGGGACATTACGTCAAAATTGCTTCCACTTATTGTTTTATAGTTTTTAAGTTTTTATGACTAAAATAAGTTTACGGTTAGAGACTTTGTAAACAGTACTTTTGAAATTTTAGTTTGTTTGAAATAGGGCCCGAATAAAGTTTCTTTGATAATTATTGTTTCAAATAAATTTTTATTGTATTTTGTGCCGAACAAAGTTTCTTTGTTTAAAATAATGACTCCGACTGAAATAATGACTCCAACAAGAGACAAGGGTTTAAAATAATGACTCTGACTGAATCTGAAAAGTTGGGTCATTACAAATGTCTATACATTATATTAACTTTGTTGTCATGTTCTCTTATTTTATTTAAGCAATTGAAATACTTTCAAAACTTAATGTTTTTTGTTTACCTATTATGAACAAGCAAGGGATTTAAATTATCCAATGGACTTACAGATTATATGCTCTCGTGATTGAACATTAACTGACTAAACTCTTTGATTATGTTAATGAACATTCATTAACCATGAGTTGCTTCACTAATGACCCAAAATCTCAACCTTTACACTATAAAATATTTTTGCATTCATCGATTTAACCATTACAATAAGTTGATCCTTTATGAGTAGTCTGTAATTACATCTGGGTCAAATTATCATTTTACTTCGTAATTACATCTTACTCTCTATGTACTATTGATCCATCTGATGAACAATTTGTTTATGGTCCTACCATAAACTAAGTTCCTCTTGTGTCAGTGAGATAAGGGGTACCCTTTATTTAAGATTCGAAATCAGCACTTAAGGAAACTACTTCTCTTCTTTCTGAAGGTAGGAAGGAATGAATTCTATTTTGCAAAGTTATGTTCTCAACTCCCTACTTAAACAAGTTCCCAAAATGGTAGACATATTGAGTCAATGACTATGACAAATCCCACTCATACAAATCAAAGAACTACCCTAATAGATAGATGTCCATAACTCACTCAAGATTGGATCGAGTTACAGAGTTATCCTATGAAATATTAATCAAAGAACTACCATATTGGATCGATGACTATGGCGTTTTGCGACTCTACTCCTTTTGTCCAAACAGTTTAATTCACCTCGTTGTTCCCAAGATAAAACAACCTCATTCTTCAATTAGTTTTGCACTGAAACTAATTGGAATTCACTGTAACGACCCAACTTTTCTATCTAAATTGAAGTCATTACTTTTATATGAGTCTCATCCTTGAAGCACAAGAGTTTATAAATTTTATAAAAGAATAAATCAACAAGATCGAAGAGTCTTTATTCGGACCCTATTTCAAACAAATTTAAAGTTTTAAAACTATAGTTAAAAAAAATAATCAAGAAATAACAGTCATCAAAATCATAAAATTTAATTCAGTCTCAAATACTAAGAAACAAAACATTTAGCGGAAGCGATTTGAAGGACTTTTTCCAATGGCAATCACATCTTCTTCTTGTCCCTCGTCGGTCTGCCTCTCATGTTACCTTTGCCTAAAAACTTAAACATAAAAGGGTGAGTATAAACATGGGTAAGAGACCCACTACTTGTTTCGATAGGAAAAAAATAAAATTGTTAACTTCCTATTGGGAGTACCCTGCACTTTAACAGTTTTGTGATTCTGTAGGATACACATAATCGGTCAAATGCCCCGAAGGACGAACATATCAGTCTAGTGCTCTGCAGAAAGCACATATCAGTCTAGTACTCCCAATGGATGCACAAGAGGTGGTGATCCCATGGGACACCTGCAAGGCACACTACCCAATAAACAAAGCTAACAATTTCCCCTCAGCTAGTTCTAAACATTTGAGCAGTCTATTCGTTTTATAGTCCAACTACCCCATCATATAATCATTTCAGTTCAACACATGTACAATCAATTTACTCAACTCTATCACAATATCAGTAGGTAGTAAAACAACACATCAGACAATCAAGCTATATACATAACGCTTCTCTCAGTTCACAAGTTCTTTGTTCATACTTTAATATATTAATCACTCATTCTAGGCGTTAATCATCATGTTCACATAAGCATATTCGACAGCCATACTCTACTTTGGTCATCACATCTACATATATA
>JBBPDI010000002.1:3967560-3983007 GCA_037974545.1 Cucumis variabilis
GAGGGATGTTTTTCATAAAAAGAACCATCAATATATCACATTGTGGGTAAAATGAAAGCATTTGAAGTTAATATACTTACAAATACAAACAATAGAAATAATGAAACTTTGATTGAATGCCTTCATATTGTGGGTAAAATATAAGCATTTGATGAGAAATGAAAAGAAAATGGGAGTGAAAATGAAAACTCTAGAAGTTGAATCTGAACGAAGAATGGAGATAAACCACGATGGGCTTGATCTCTAGCGAGCTACCACACGTGGTGACCGAGATTCACTAGCGAGTTCCACGGTGCAAGGGGTGTTGGGTCGTAGCATTAGCTGAAGGAGAGAAAGAGGAGGATTTTGGGTGTGTCATTGATGAAAAGTCGTGTTGTTCCTGACGTGCGTGAGAGAGGGAGAGAGATGGTTAGTGGAAGGGAGGAAAAATCAAGAAGGAGGGGCAACACGTGGATCTTCCACAAAAAAGAAGAAAAGAAGAAGAAGAAGAGAACAAGAAGAAGAAGAAGAAAAGAAGAAGAAGAAGAGAATGAGGTAGAGAAAGAGTTTTAGAGATATTTTATTAGTTTTATTTTAATAAATAAATTATTTAATGTTTTTAGAATTAGGGGAAAATTATTTGATTTTAATAAAATTTTGATTTAAAATAAATTTTATTTTAATAAATTAAATAAATTATTTTTTGTATCTCTTATGACACCAAATAACTGTCGTGGAAAGTGAAATCCAAAAAAATTCGTCTTTTCTCACAAAAAAAGCAGATTTTTAGCTTTTATGACAGTTTTTTCTTTCCTTCTTTAAATTTGGGATGTATACAACTGTCATAGTAGGTAGTTTTTCTTGTAGTGTCTATAGTAGGGAAGGAGTGAATTCTATCTTGTGTAATTATGTTTCCAGCTCCCCACTTGGTCTTGAATCAATAATCTTGTGTAATGCTAAGAATATTCAGTCGATAATCTGTCCACTCTCACCTATACAAATTAAAGGATAATTGCTCATGAACAGGAGTTCATAATACACTCAAGATTAAGACTAAGTTACCTAGGTCATTCTAATGGAATAGAAACCTAACTAGTTAACGGAGTTACATCTAGTGGTTACTATTTCGTGGTTCAGCCTTATGCTAACTCATTTCATAGGATACCCTCACTCGCATGTCACCTACACGAATGCATTGGATCATTGTGTTTGTATCAATACAAAGTGAGCCATATCCATAGTGTTACCAGGATAAGGTACCCAACCTTATCCCTATACTATAGACCCTGTAAGCTGATCTCGAACATTGATCCATGTATGTCTCTACATACTATTCAAGACTCATCAAATAACTTAGGATGTTAGTTTATTGAATTTAGATTATTAAGACAAAACTAATAATATAATCAATAACACTTATTGAAATTATAATAATAACACTTTATTAATAACAGTCAATGAATTATATTTACTATCTATGAGTTTTAGGACATAAAACCCAACATGATCACCTTCCTACCTTGTATCCTACTAACAGTCATTTTAGAATTATTTGGAAAGTTTGCTCTAATCATAAACCTACAAAGACTACCACGTTGTTAATGATTTTCTATTAAAAGGTGATGTTTAGTGTATACCTCACACATTTCTAAGAGTGGACATAATCAAAGAAGCCCACTCTAGTGGCTTGGTAGGACACTTTGGCCAAGACAAAATGTTGGCTGTAATTTCCTCTAAATTCTTTTGGGCACAGGTTTGTACACCCTTTTACCTATTACTTCTACTATTTGGGAGGATTTAACTATGGGTTTTATCTTAGGCTTATCAAGAACTCAAATGAGTCATGATTCAGTTTTTGTGGTTGTAGATCATATTAGTAAAATGACTCATTTTATCCCTTGCAAAAAAAACTTTTGATGCCTTGAATATTACTAATCTGTTTTTTTATAGAAATTTTTATATTACATAGAATTTCCAAAACTATAGTTTTGGATCGTGATGTAAAGCTTTTGAGTCACTTTTGGAGATCCATGTAGAAGAAATTTGATACCCCTACTATTTAGTATCACCAGCCACCCCTAAACTAACGACCAAACATAGATGACTAACAGTACTCTTGGCAACCTCATTTGATGCGTTAGCATGGACAAGCCTAAACAAGTGGACTTAGCTTTGCCCCAAGCAGAATTTGCCTTCAGCCACATGGAAAATCGCACAACGGGAAAGTCTGTAGTTGAGGTTGTATATATTAGTCTCCCTCAGATCACTTTTAATTTAGTATGTAGAGACATACATGGATCAATGTTCGAGATATAGCTTAAAGCGTCTATAGTATAGGGATAAGGAAGGATATCTTATCCTGGTAGCACTATGGATACGATTCACTTTGTATTTGATACAAATGCAATGATCCAACACGTTTGTGTAGGTAACATGCAGATAAGGTTCGATATTAGGCAATGAGTTTACAGAAGTCCAAACCACAAAATTGTAACTACTAGATGTAACTCCGTTAACTAGTTAGATTTCTATTTCATTAGGATGATCTAGGTAACTTAGTCTTAATCCTGGATGTATTATGAACTCTTGTTCGCGAGAGATTGTCTTTTGATTTGTACGGGTGAAAGTGGCTAAATTGTTAACTCAATATGCTTATCATTTTTAGGACAAGACTGACTGGGGAGCTGGGAACATGATTACACAAGATGGAATTCAGCCATTTCCAACTTTAGGGTAAGTAAATAAGTATTCCCTTAAATGGTGTCTCCGAGACTTGAACAAAGGGTTCTACCCTCTCTATGGAACGAGAGAGATTTTTGTTTAGTGGTTGGACCATAAATAGGTTGTTCATTAGAGGAGCACTGGTAGTTAAGGACTAGAGGTCCTAAGGTAAAACGATAATTTGATCGAGCTAGTGTTACGAACACTTGTGAAGGACTAACATACTCTTATTAGTCTATATCCATGAACACAGAAATAGATCTACAATGAGAAGAGTTCAGCTGTCAGTCTTTAGTACAATATACAAACAATTAATGAATATTCATTAATGAGGTTAATGAGTTTAGTCAATTAATCTCATATCGTTGTAGCTTCTGATCTGTAGGTTCATAAGGTCCTCTTTCTAGCTTGTAAAGGGTAATGGGATTTATTTATATTGGTTGTAATTTGAAATGTTAAAATTTACTTTGAGAATTAATATAATGTATGGTTATACATTATAATATAAAGTTTATATTTTAATTAAACTTTATTATATAAATTTAGTTTTGGATATGATTCAAATTTAATTTATGAGAGAATAAAATATTTGAATGAATTCAAATATTAATTTATTAATTGAATGTGAATTATATTCATGTTAAAACTATAGGTTAAAATTTAATGGGTATATGATACACATTAAAACTAGGAAAATTATATAGGCTAGCATTTTGAGAATATAATATAGCAAATATAGCACATTGTTTTAGAATTTTGCAAATATGATAAAATTTTTACTTATAAAAATACTCTCCATCTTAAATTTGTTATTATTCCTAAACTACCCTTCAATAACTTATTTATCTTCCTCTTTTTAATGCCCTACTCATTATTTATTTATTCTCTCACTTTATAAGGCCCTAATTATTTGTATATTCTAATACTAGAAAAATTATGTATTCTTTCTGTCTTAATCTTTATTTTAGAGTATCAATAGTATAATATTTGCAATACAAAATATAATGGTTGTTGATGGAGTAATTTAACTTCATTTGTGATTTTTTTTTTTACTTTTTTCAATGTGTATTTTGAGTTGAATCTGATTCCAAATGATTTTGTATTATTTTTTTACGTTGATTTTGTTTTGGTTTTACTTTGTCTCAGTTTTGTATATCAGTGTTGTGATATACTTATATTATATGTATTAGGTGGTTAGTATACTTACTACGTGATTTTCATTTTTTCAAATTTTATGCAGTTCATTAGAGTACTATTAAGTATATGAATGATGTAACTCAGTGTATCATTATCAAGTATATCAACAATATATTGTTAAAGCATATCAGTAAAGTGATTTATTATCAGGTATATGAATCAAGTTTACAATGTATATCAATAGTAGGACTTCAAGCATATCAACTGCATTTAATCAATCAAATATATAAGTGAAGAATACTAAGTGTATTTACAGTGCATCGGATGTATCAAATATATCATGTACATCAAACGTATCAAATTTGTTAAGTGTGCCAATTAAGCACAACAAGTTTATTAACGGTGTATCAAATCTATAAGTGAAGTCTTTAAGTGTATCAAACTATCAAGGTCTAAGGGGTATCAAGAAGAATCAAGTGTAATGAAGAGTATTATAATGTGTATCAAGATGTTTCAGGTGTGTATCAAAAGGTATCTGGTGTATCAAGAGTATCAAGTGCATCAAATGTATCGATTAAATGTATCAGGTGTATCAAGAAGTATTAGGTGTATCGGACGTATATAAGGTGTACCAAACGTATATTAGTAACAAGGGCATTTTTGATATTTTACCTCTTGATTTGTGGAATGAGCTTTGTTTTTGCCATTTTAACAATTAATTAATTGGAGAATTAATTAATAGTTTAGTTTAATTTTATTTAATTAAATTAAATTAAAACATAGGTTATGTGGGAGATATTCATTTAAATACGATTTAAATGAAATATGATTTAATTAATTATTAATTTAATTAATTAATTAATTTTATTTAAATTAATTAATTAATTTTATTTAAATTAATTAATTATTTTAATATTAGTTTAATTTAATTAATTATTTTAATATTAGTTTAATTTAATTGATTATTTTAATATTAGTTTAATTTAATTAATAACTCTTAATTTAATTAATTTATTAACTCCCTTAAGTAAGGGAGTTATTTAGGGTACGTGGTGATTTTTTTCCACCTATCCTAGTATCTCTCTAACTCTGAAGAAGAGGGAGGTTAGGTACGTCAAAAGTGGAGAAGCATTCTTGAAAGAAAAAAAATTAACATACTTCAATTATCTCTAAAAGAGAAAATTCTCTCTAAGATTTTTTCTATTCCAATTTTGATTTTCACAAGCCAAAATCTCATTTTTAGTATAGGAATGTTTTCAGTTGGTGCTGTCTCCAAATTTGGTATTTGGCAGATCCAGAGTTGTCAACCACGTAAGTTTTATTCTCTGCAATCTCTAATTTTATTAGCATGCTTAGCCCTTAGGAAATTTGTCTATATAATTTGCCAATACATTTGGTATTTTTAAGATCGTAATTAAATTGAGTTTTACGGTCTCTGCTAAAAACTTCCGTTGTGAAGAGCTCTCATCCCTTCATGTTGATGTCATTATTGAGGTTGAAACAATGGCTAACCGTATTTCCAACCTACATTAAGAAGTAAAGAGTCATCTAGAGCTTGCTAATGATTCTTATAAAACAGCCGCCAACTCTCACAAGCGACTTAAGGAGTATCAAGTGCGTGACCTTGTTATGGTGTACCGCTGCAAATCACGCTTCCCTGCTGGTCATCATTCTAAAATGACCAACAAGCGAATTGGCCTGTTTCAAATATTGGAGAGACTCGGCCCCAATGCTTACCGATTAGATCTTCCAGCTAACATGAGAATCAGTTCATCATTCAACATTTCTGATTTATCCCCTTACCATGCTCCAGATTCCTTTTTTTTTTTTGTTCCCTGAATTGCACTCGAGGATGAGTTTTTCCCTAGGGTAAGGGTGATGTAGAACATCTTCCATTTTTTATGTTTCTTTAGCTATTTCTTAAGCTTCTAATTTTATCTAGGATTTACCATTCTTGTATCTTGAGTTAGTTCTAAAATAACTAACTCAAGTTAAAGTTAGTTTCCAACCTAACTAACTTCTAATAGATTCTTGTAAACTATGCCTATAAAAGACTTCTATATTCATTAACAAAAGATATCTTGAAGTATTTTCATAAAAAAATCCCTAAAGCTTTGTATTAATTGCATCAACAAACCATGTAAATATAAATATAAGTTTTTTTTCTTGGCATAAAAATCAACTCCTATTCACAACGATGTGACGCTACAAACAACATCATTGTAGAGTAATGGCATTGCATTTTTCTATCATTGTAGGTTGTGCCATGGCGCTCTCATCTTTGTACAACTAAAATTTTTGGACGTGTGCATACCACTGGGCACCATATAATCATATTTTTGTTGAGATTTATATTCTACACTTATAGTCTATAAATTTGTAAAATAAATTATATAAATAAAATATTATTTATCTTTAATAAATAAGTATTGTATATTAATCGCATAACTCAAATCAATAAACTAAGATTTGAAATTATTTTCATGTAATTTGAATAGTATATGACTGTTGTACAAGTGAATCATGTTTAGGTAATAACTTAAAAGGTCTATAGTATATGGTTGAGAACAACTACCTTATTCTAGTAACACCATGGATACAACCCACTTTATAATTGTTAAAGAAGATTTGATTCAAATTGTTTAACATGAAGACATGTGAGTGATGGTATCTTATGCAATGGTAATCTCTAAGACCGTACAATGAAATATATAGTCTCTCGCTATCATATTGTTAACTGAAGAGATTAATATTTCAAATGATTACCATAAAACTTAATTTGAATCCGAAGTGAGTTATGAACTCCTAGAATATGCTCATTAGGGTCGTCCTTTGATTTGTATAGGGTGAGGGTTGTCATAGTTATCGACTTGATAAGTCTACCATCTTAGGGACGATATTAATGTGAGGAGTTGGGAACATAGTGTCACAAGACAAAATTTACTACTTCTCTCTAGGACAAATAGATAGATAGTTCCATTAACTGCTAACTTCAAGACTTGAACAATGAGGTCACACCCTCTCACTTGTCCGAGAGGTATTTTATTTATGGTTGTACCATAAACAGACTGTTTATTAAAGGATCAATGGTATTTAATGTGCAATATGATGGAAAGTGGTAGACATATGTAATAGAATTACAGATCTATTTTACCTTAATTGCATCTAAACAATTTAGAAATTAACATGCTAAAAATATTCTAATTAAATAAAATTAGGGTTAAAGGAAAACATACATTTGTTGCTTCTGAATTCCTCGTAATCTCCTCAGAAACACGAAGCCAAGACTACTACTAGTATTGACCTGCTAATCTCTAGACTAAAAATTGAGTTGTGGGATATGATAAGTAAAGGAATTAAGGAGAGAGATGGAATTTGGAGGTGGGATTTTGAGTTGAGAGTTGAGAAAAATTGGTTTTCGATTTATTTTGTAAGTTAAATTACAAAAATTACTAAAAGTTTTAAACATTTGATATGTTGCCTATTTATAACCTAATTTACATGCAAAAGTACATGCAATTAGTTCATCAAATCTCAACACCTAACATTCCACTAACCATTAGTGGAACTTAGTGGACTAGGTCATCCCATGTAGCCACTTATCCCACTAAGTGTTAGTGTGTAACACCCCTTTCTAGATCACCTACACTCAAGTTGAGAGACAGTGTGAAGTCAATCGATACCGCTCCTCTTTTAAACAACAATAGCTTATCCTTAACCTTTAACCTTTAAAAGAAAAACAAGCGGAAGCTAACACATATAACTTAAACACAACTGAATACAACTCTTTTCAATAAACAAACTTTATGAAAGTTTTACACAAATATTTAACAACAACCATAATTACATAGAAACAACTATACATAGGTTCAAAATAACAAGACACATACAATAGTAATTCAAAATCTTCTAGCATACAGATAGAAGTAATTCAGGCTCTAATGACACGATCTCTACCTGAAAAGTGGAAAATATTTTGAAAAGTGTGAGCTAAACGAGCCCAATGAGTGATAGGTTTTCAAACAATATATTATAAACCTTTTTAAACATAACATAAATAATAACATGAATACTTTACTTTGATAAACATTTAGGAAACATGAATTCAAATCCTTGTTTTTCTTTATCGTAACCAAGTATCTACTCCTGGGAGGTAGTAGAGTGAACTTAATACCAACTCTAAACCTCATAAGTCATTCATAAATTAGATAACTCAACATTTAGCTCAAATAATACTTTAAACATTTGCTTTAAGAACATGCTTTGAAACCACTTAGCAAATTTATTTTTTACTCACAAATACATGCTTTAGATCCTTGGTTTTAAAAATTTTCCGATCTCGTCTTGACCTAAAATAATGACAAATAAATCTATTTAATTTTCCTTTGACCATGAAAGTACCAAATATTAACTTAGAATTTCCAAAAACCACCAAGATGGCCCCAAGATTACATTTTTGTCTTCAAGATTAAATTCTTGCCACCCTATTATGCTTATAAATACCTCCATCTCCACCATAAGCAAAAAGACAGAGGAGGCCAGGAAAAGGATGAGTTTTAGAGTCCTTCACCATTTGTAGTAGTATAGTTCTTCCTCCACCTCTGTTCTGGTTAATATCTTAGTAAAAGCTTAGTGAGAGATTAGAGAGAGAGAAAAGCTTACCCTAAAGGTATAAGAGCCCAAACACAGCAGAATAGTTAACAAAAACGTAAACTCAATTAAATTGGGATCTTAAAAATACAAAATACATTAGAAAAAAATTAAGAACTAATTTCTAGGCTAAGCATGCTTTTAAAAAAATACGATACAAAGAAGAAAGAAAGAGGAACTTACTCTGCCAAACGCCAAATTGGGACACCACCACTTGGAGACCTTCCTATTCTCTAGAAATAAAATTTTAGATTGTGGGAACCAAAATTGAAAGGGAATTTTTGAGTTTTGTTTTTTTTACATAGAATAATTTCTTAGAGAATTTGGTAGAGTACGCAAAACCGAACTTTCAGAGAAAAACTAAACTTTAAGCCATTCTTCTACCTCCCACTTCTTCATGATGAAGAAGAGAGAGTTGAGAGATCGTTGGATTAGGCATAACCACCCAAAAAAGATGTTTCCTTCAATGTCACTCAAAATTATATTCAAAGAATCAATTTCAAAAGAATCAGCTTTCGAAGAAAATCCTTCAAGAATCACATTTTCTTTATCATTCGTTTCAAGTTCTTCGACGGTTTGAAGATTCAATTCCACCGCAATCAATCTATCATTGTTCTTGTTTGATTTTTGCTCGGTGTTCGATACTTCTTTTTCATCTTCTTCAATGGATTTTTCTTCACTTGTGAACATTTCCAAATCAACATTTTCAAATTCTTGCTCTTCAATTTTATCTTCCAAATTTTCTATTTGAAAATTCTCCAACTGTCATTCCTTTGTTTTTTCTTTTGTATATGAAACCAATCCATTCTTGTACTTTTGCAAATGAATTGATAGTTAATTGGTATATGTTGAGTCATTTCTCCCATTGAACATTGAATTTATTTTATTGCTTTCTTTATTTCCTCCAATGCTATGAGATCTAAGTGGTCATTTTGTTGGATTCTTAAATGTGTTTCAATCTCGTAGCGGGTATAAGGCCCATCCATTGATTTTCTTGAATCAATCTTTCTTGATTGTGTTTCATAACCAAAAGAGTAATTTTGAGTCTTGATCGTTCTTCTTGGATGGTAAAAATCCATTCTTGAAGATTCTTTAATTCATCCAACTTCCAATCTTTATGTTGAATTCTTAAAAAATGGGTTTGACTGGATCGTTGGGTCATTTTTCAGTATTGTCGCCTTCTTGTTCTGTCTTAAACTGCCTTAGACACATCATCGGTCACTAAAATAACTAGAATCAAATTTCCAATTTCTATAATGATAGGTTCTTTGAGAAAATTGAGCATGGCCAAAATTGGAATGTTGAAATTCTTCTTCTGAATCACTTGAATCAAAACTCCAACATTGTTTATAGGAGTAAAATTGAATTTCTTGTCTATACCTACTGCTGGCTTTTTTTCTTGGACACCTTCTTTGATTGATAGAAGCTCATTCTTGCAAAAATCTTTGGTGTCTTCTTTCTTTCTTGGAATTTCAAGGGTTTCCCTTAATTAGATGTGTTGTTTGGGAACATGCACAACACTCAAAGCTCCCTCTTATGATTGGCGTCAACAAGAGTTTTCTGGTCGTCCACCGACTGTGGTCAATGTTAGCCTAGACAGTTGCTCTAATACCAAATTGATGTAACCTAAGTAACCTCAAGGAGAAATCCTCCAAAAACCAAGATTGTGGATTTTTTATTAGAATGAATAATATGCATCATACAAGAGGAGAAAGACTTATATTTATAGAGTTCTATTACAAGTGAGGGTAAAAAGGGAATTAACCTAGAAGATTACCTAATTACCCAATTAACCCTTAGTTTTCTTACATCAGATAACTAGGAACATAGAGTACAAGGCAGAATTCCCTCCTACCTGCTTTAGGGTTAATAGATAGATTGTTCCCTTAAGAACTATATCCAAGTCTTGAACAAGAAGCCCCACCCTCTTATTGGCCTGAGAGGGATTTTGTGTATAGGTTGGACTTTCAACTAATTGTTCAATAGTGGATTAGTGGGGCTAAAGAAGTCAAATGCAATTTCGAGGGTAAAATGATATTTTGACCTAGCCGAGGTTACAAACAACTTGTGAAGGATTAACTTACTAATCATGGTTATATCATATGAACACAAATATATTTATAGTGAGAGCAATGCAACTACGAAACTTTAGTGGAATGGCCTGTTAGTTAACGAATGTTGATTAGTTCGGTCTAAAGAAGTTTAGCTAGTCAATCTTGGATCGTTGTAGCCCATGATCTATAGGTCCACTAGGTTCCCTTGTAAGCTCATATGGAATAAACTTAGAAAAATATGATGGAATAATTTGAATTAGGTAAAGAGAGAGAAACTGACGAATATATGTGATATAACCGTCAGTTATCAATTTGAGATAGATATTTATGTTTAAATTTGATTTAAATATTAAAAATATGAACACGGATTCATATTCGAAAGCTCAAAAATGATGGAAATGGTCAAAGTTGAAAAAAAAAATCAAAATGTTGACTTTTGAATTTGAAAAGTCAAACTTTGACCGGCGTTATATTCAAATGTGATTTGAATTTCTAAAAAATGAATTCGGATTCATACTCATAAGGTCGAAATTAGCTCAGGCGGACAAATTATAATGGTAAAAAGTCAAATATCAACTTTTGACTTGAAAAGGTCAAAGTTTGACTTTGACTTGGATGGTCAAGTAATCACATTGCCCTTGGACTAAAGTTAGTGGAAAAATCTAAAATTTTGTCGGATAATCCCACTAACACTTAGTGGGATAAGTGGCTACATAAGATGTAATCACCTAGCCCACTATGTTCCACTAATTGTTAGTGGAATGTTCGTAAAGAGATTACGAGGAACGAAAAGCTTAATGGTATGTTTTTTTTTTCTTAACCCTAATTTCACTTAATTAGAGTAGTGATGCATGTAAATTTCTAAATAGCTTAAATGCATTTATGGTAAAATTGATCTGTAATTTCGTTGCACATGTCTACTGCTTTCCATCAACAACAAACTCGTTCTTGTGACATTTATCAGCCACATGACCAAAAGCCCGAAGCATATACTAGGCTTTCATTCATAGGTATCAGGGACTACAAACTCTCCCCTCTAAGACGAATGGTAACCTCAAAAGGTATAGTAGATTCCCCAGATAATTCAACACCAGTACTTGCATAAGAAATTGTCCTATGCACTTTAGTAGCCATATCAAGAGCCAATAATTGTCCAACAGCACTAACAACAACAGTCATACCCTCTGCCATCCACAATTCTATAAGAATGCGAACAATGTTAATCTAGACAAGAACATTATTAAAGGCAGATTCAGGGACAATACCCAAGGACTACTTTCGAAGAAGCATGTGTCTACCACTTAGGTGCAAGGACCATGATAGAGAATCCACTCCACAAATTTGAGTGCTAGAACTGAAAAATGATAAAGATCATTCTCAAGAACAATAATAGTAGGCATTTCAATACATTGATTGTACCTTAATCATCTACGAACTAAAGATTGATTTTCTAAAAAAATTGAAAAATTCAACAAGTTGATCAATTTTTTGTCATCTACAAACTAATGATTGATCTTCTCAAAGATAAGACTTCAACAAACTGATCGTCCATTCACCATCCACAAATTGAAGATCGATTCTAAAAAGATCGACAAACCCAAAGGTTGATCCTCAGAGAAAATTATCAATCCCAAAGACCAATCATCCAGCATAAAGATTGAAATTTATGTATTTGAAAGAAAGCATTAAAGAATACAAATTAAAGACGGTAACACTTATATTACAAATCAATAAAATTAAGTTCATTTCATGAATTAAATTTTATTTCTCGAGAAACCTCATGTAAACACCCACTGCACACAATTTTGTCAAGAAGTATTAATATTGTCAACTTTACTATTTTTTACAATTTCCCTAAAAATTAGCAACAAAAAATTATTTTATTTCTAATTAAATCTTAAAGTTTCAATTTTGTTGCAAATAGTTATATACATTTTTTCTTACTACATATGTTATGATCTACTATATATTCTTTAAAGTTTAAGAACGATATACGACATGAATTGATACATTAACAAACTAAAATGTTAATCTTATATAAAGTTGTGCTCCTAACATGAAATTGATATTATATGATTTGAATATTATATTGACGAATTTATATAAACTTGTACAGGGGCGAAGCCACGTGGGGAAAGAGAGGCAAAATAAAAAAATTTGTAACCTACTATACACATTTTAAAGTTTAGAGACTATATATAAACATTAATTTAGAGTTTTATGGGTTAAACTTTTAGTGCTATAATATGAAAGTGTACCCCTAACTCACTCGTAGCTCCAACTACACCATTGGATCAATTGAAAACATTGGAAGAAGAGAGAATTGAAATGAGTTGATATAATATAAGGATAGTTGCAAATTTAGCAATTAGATTCAAAATAATTAGATATATAGCAACATTTTAAAAAATATTACAAATATAATAAAATTTGTCAAATTCTATCAATGATAGAAATCTATCACCGATAAATCATGTTGTAAATATTGGTCTATTACTAATAGACCATATGAGTCTATCATCGATACAAGCCTATCGCGATGGTTTGTTATATTTAGAATTCTTTTTAAATTTTGCTATATCCTTAATTATTAATCCTAAAATGATCGTCAATTACAATTACCCTATAATATACCAATTCAACTCCACCAACATCTAAAGTTGGTGGACCAAACAATTAATTGGTATATTATACCAACACAATTTATCTCATGTTAGTGAGGCAAAACTACCCTAACAATAAGTGTATTTTTAAAACTTTTAAAAGTTCAAAAGCACAAGTTTATGGGCATTATGTACAATTCCGTTATCATAAGAAAAGTTGATAGTTTGATGCCTACTCTACAACAATAATATTATTTTCAATCCTACAAAACTAAGATCGAATATTTTTCTTGTGACAAAGGTTCCAAAAAAAGAAGAAAGACAGTCATCTTACACAATCTAGTTTGTGTTGGAGCATAACAAGACTGATAAATAGATGCCGTCAATATTAAATATACAATGATTTAATTCAACAGAATGGACAGAGGTGAATATAATCCGAAAGCAATACAGAGAGAAAATGAAACTCAAAGTACTTTCAAAAGTTGCACCTCAAATATCAAGGGCTCATTCCGATGTGATAACAGACTACGTCGAGGACCAAACTGCAACCAAACGTACTTAATTTTATTAACTGCTAATGTTGTGGTCTTTAAGAAATATGACAAAGAAAAAGTGATTATGATGGATAATCAGTATGTTAATGCTAATCAAAGAATGATTAATGAGAAACTGATCAGCATTACCTCTTCAGGAATTGGGTTCAAATTTTCATTTATGTAACCAACAGAGGGAGGGATAAGTGCTCTTCTTTGTCCTGATAACAAATAATAATAATGAAATTGGTAAAGATAACAACAAAGAGAATGAGAGATTTCTCTATTAAAGGAAAACTGGCAATTCCTTGTATACTAAACTTTGTTATTCACAAAAGAATCTTTGAGAAATCTTCAATTAATATATGGCAAATTAAACGTTGTCGAACAATGTTTATGCTTCTGATCCTCTATTTTTGCTACGTCGTGAAACAGATGAAGATTTGTTTGAAATGACTTTATAAGTGCTTAAAAACTCTTGTAAACATAAAAAGTCTATTCAAAAAGGTCGAGAGGTCGGAAATATTAAAGATTTTCTAATAACATTTAGGGTAATTATAATTGGTGGCAATTTTAGGAATAATAATTAAATATATAGCAAACATTTTTAAAAAATGACAAATATAGCAAAATCTATCAGTCATAGACTTCTATCGCTGATAGACTCTTATGGTCTATCATCGATAGACCAATATTTGCAACACAGTTCATTAGTAATAGACTTCTATCATTGTCAGACTTGGCCAGATTTTGCTATATTAGCAAATTTTTTAAAATATTGCTATATACTTAATTATTTTGAATCTAATTGTTATATTTGCAACTATTCTTAACAATCATGCATCAATTATGAAGGAGTTTAAAAACTGTTTTTCCACCCACCAGGAATCTTCTAGTTTCCTAATTTACTTTCAAACTATTAAAAAACTTGAAAAATACATTTAGAACAAGTTGGGAATATAAAAGGAAGAAGGTGGGCCAATAGAAACCTCATATACAATGCTAATGCAATGAAGTTGAAGAAGGTTTGGAAATGATAAAAGGCATAATAAAGAATACAAGCCACGAACAGTGAGAGGCAATGATTAAACGATATGAAGAACAAATAGAGTAAACAAAGAAATTTAAAAACATAATTTTATGTTATTTAACGAACCAATCATTAAAAGCAAAACTTGATGATAAAATGTCCATGAATACCTCCAACTCTCATGCCAACCAGCACCTCCTTCAAGCCCTCTATTATCTTTAAGAAATAAAATATCAGTGAAAAACACAAAAAATGTCGTGATTTTTTCTAACAAGAATGATGTGCATATCCACTATTGAATGACATAAAACTTGAAAGCAGACCAAGCAAACTACGAATATTTATTCGCTGCAGCTGGCATAAGTGGCGATATAGGAGCTTCAGCATCTAAAGGAGGAAAAAAAAATGATACGAACTGGCAGAGCATCTTTCAAATATAATCAAGTTCTTGTGATGGGCTGTATAAACCCAAGATTTTGACATTGTTAGTTACTATTCATGATAATTATATCCAAACTTTCCAATCTTAGGCTACTTCTTAAGCCCATGAACTAACCTCCAGTCAATGATTATCAATAATATTGCAATGCGAGTAGTCTACATTGATGCAACGTCAAGAATTTTCAAACAGTTAAAATGAACAGCAAGCACAACTATATTGCCATTAGGCATTATATCCATTCAAACTGATATAAAAGAAGCGACTACCTGATTTTCTTTCAAAGGCAGGATTACCG
>JBBPDI010000002.1:3987055-4002736 GCA_037974545.1 Cucumis variabilis
AACTTCAAGAACATCACGTGCTTCGCTTCCTCCAAATCAAGCGCAAGCATCCAATCGAGAGAGAATCAGAGGATCAATTCTAGAGATTGAACCACATCGCATTAAATCATCAAGAATACAACATCAACTCAAATTCAACACCACGAACTAAATTTCTACGGAGATCTCGTGGGAGCAAATTTCTTTTCCTTTTTGTTTTATCATTTTTTGTATGAAGAAAATATAAATCTCATTCCCAATAAAACTTGAAGAAAATAAATGGCAAAAGCTTAAAGATTTAAATATATTTGACACATAATTAATCTTTTAATTATAACATCCTAAAATTTTAAGATAAAAATATATTTTTTATCTTATTTTAATTATATCAGTTATTTAAAGATTTTAAGTTTGCGGGGTGTTATTATATTTTAGAGTTTTTTTGAAAAAAAATAAAAATTTAAATATATAAGAAATAATAATAATAATAATTATTATTATATTTTATAAAAAAAAAAAAGGAAATTAAAAATTTCCCTTCTCTTCTTCTTTCCCGTGCACAGCCAACCCCATCACTTCTTCTTTTTCTTCCTCAAGACCTAGCCGCCGCGCCTCCCCTTCCCCTGCCCGTCCGACGAAATCCCGACCAGGTGCCGCGCCTTCCGTCGTCGTCCTCTGTCAAAAAGCGAGACCCAGCCGTCGTCTTCCGCGCATAGCCCGTCATCCAGATCCGACCATCTGTTTCCAGCAGCGTTCGGCCTTCAAACGTAAAATGCCACCGCTAACCGCCCAGACCTCCTCGTCCGCCGCCACCCCCGGTTCGTGGAGTCGCCGTGAAGCTCACGCGTCGCTCAGCTTCGCAGCACAGCTCCGCCGCGACCCTCGCCGTCCCTCCGTCGCGAGTCGTCCCGAACAGCCGCTGTCGTCCCCTTCCTTCTTTTCCGACCTGATCCGCGGCCCTCCTCCGCGCCGGTTCCATCCGACGAATTCCAGCAGTGCCACACTGCCTCGCTCTTGCAAGTGTTGATTTCATTTATAAAGTTCTTTAAGTAAGGATGAAATTGATGGGTTTGAGATAGATGTGGTTAATGAGTTGAGTTGGTGTTTATTCTTGAAGATGGTATCGACATTTCGGCGGTAGGATCCTTGGATGTTGAAAATAAGCTTCATTGGAGTTCGATTTTCCACTTGTAAGGTAAGTTGTGGAGCTTTCATAATGGCTAAATTGAATGAATAAAATCATTTAGAAGGATGTTGACTTATGTTATTTAAAGTTTAGGATTGAACTATGGAATTGGTTGATTGGAGAACTTGAATAACCTTGTGGCAAGAAACTTTCTATTGGACTGTAAAATATGTTGTCCTCTTTAAATTGAGGATGGACGTCGGTTATGACATATATGTATATTGAAGTATATTTGAGATTTAATGTATGCTGTCTCTTATTAGGAAAAATATGAATATATGTATGGACTGATGTGAACTTGATGTTGAGTGCATATTGTGATTGAAACTCGTAGATGTTCCTATAGAGTGGATTTAAACGGGTGGTTTGTTGTTTAGACTGGATGTAAAATGTACCAAGATATGGTTGTGTTCTTGTGAACTGAGGAGATGTTATGTTTATTTTGATTTGTTTGATTGAGATGTTGATGTGTTACTAACTTTGGGTTAAAGTAGAATTGAGATGTTGATGTGTTACTAACTAACTTTGGGTTAAAGTAGAATAAGGTGATTGTTAGTATGTTAAGTGGAGGAATTGTGTATTGAGGAAATTTGACTGTACTATGAATGACTTTAAAATGTTTAGAATGGACTGAGGAAAAAATTTGTTAGTTTCCTATTGGGTAGTTTACCTTGTAGGTGTCCTACGGGATCATCACCTTTTCTGCATCCTACGGGATCATTAGATTGATATGTGTTTCTGCAAAACACTAGACTGATTTATGCGTCTTTCGGGACGTTAGACTGATTAAGCGTATCCTACGAAATCACAATACTGTAACTGTACTGGGTACCCAATTAGGAAGCTAATAGTTTATACTTAGTCTTTTATGTTTAACTTTTTCAAGCAAAGGTAACAAGGGAGGCAGGCTGGCGAGGGATAAGAAGGAGGTGTGATCTGCTATAGGGGATGACTTAAATTGCTTTCGCTTATTGTTTTGTTTTTCTGTTTCTTTTAGCACTTGAGACTGTTTGAAAATTTTGTGGTTTAACTGAGTTCATGAACTGATGTTTCTGTAAACTTTACTTTAAAATTTTTTTGTTATTTGAAACAGGGCCCAAACTTAAATTTGTTTTATTTGAGAGTATGATTTCAAATTAATTTAGTATTTTTGTGTAAATCAAGGTCTTTTGTTGAAATTAATGACTTCGATTTAGTTAGAAAAGTTGGATCGTTACATTATATCTAGTGTACAAAATAAGATTTAAATATACATTTTTCATTTTTTTTCTTTGGTCACTCTAATGGACTTATTTGGATTGACTTAAGAAAAAAATATTTTTATTAAAAAAACTCATTTTTATTTAAACTCTTTTGATGAAAGCGATTTAAATATTACATTGCATGTGCACCACAAGAAAACAATCATAAGTATCACTAAATGTAACTCTATTTGACTTTCGTTTTTGCATGACCTTTTTGTTATGCTTATTTTGAAACCTAGCAATTAGACATTTCTTAATTTTTTTTTTTAACTGAAACTTTATAAACTCTATCCGATTATATAACTTGTTATATTTTGTAAATAATTTGTAATAATCATAATTAGACCATTCATATTAATGCAACTGTAATCAAAATTATTGTTATTGAATGTTAAACTTTTTTGTTTTTACATTGTTGTCGTGAAAATCAATAAGTCAAGAAATTGAATTATATGTATAAAATATTAAAAAAATCAATTAAATATTTTATACATGATAAATTTAGATTGTACCATTGACAAAAAAAAAAAAAAAATATCAATTCCTGCACCCCAAACACAAGCATCTATAATTCTCAGGCATCAGAATCCCATCAAATAAGCCAACAGTCATTTAATTCCTAGACATTTGATTTCGAACCTGGCCAAACGTTCCCTATGTAATGACCCAACCTTCCTACTAAGTTAAAGTCATTACCATCTAAAGAAATATAGACTTTTTTTTTTTTAAATACAAGAAAATAATAAAAGTAAAGTAAATGTTTTAAATATTCACCTAAATTGAATAATAAAGTATATAAAGAGGGAATGAAATAACTAAATAACTAATTTAAAATAACTAATTAAAATATTAGTTTTGACCCCATAAAAATAGAATACAAAAAAAAATCATGAGTTCCAAAATAAACTTCTGAAAATTAAATATTGAAATCATAAATAAAATATTTATGCAGAAGAAAACTGAACTATTTTCCATGGTGAACCACAGTCACTTCTTGTCATTCACCAGTTTGTCTTTACCTCGTAAAATAATGAGTATAAATTTATACTCACTAAGGGACCCACTATTAGTCTCACTATGTGTCTGTTAACATCCTGTTAGAGTCCTATAATAAAGTACCTCATACTATTGTGCTCTCGAATGCATGCTATCCAGTAGTCTCGTAGGGACATATCTCAGCTTTCGATGAACCCGAAAGAATCATCCTAAAGGAGAGTCGGACTGTAAGTGATCTAGTCGAATCACACATCAAAACTAGCAACGCAGACATACATAAGTAGTGACCCCAAGAGACACCCATATAGTATGACTCTAACAGGTAAACTTAACAGAACACTATAGCCTATACATATATATATATCATAACATCCATATCATAGCTCAGTCAGGCATAACTCAAACATAGCATATTTAATCGTAACATGCTCAATCATACTGTATCTCACTTAGATACACTACTGAGTAATATAGAACACTTAAAGTGGGGTCTAATAGGAAAATTTTTTACCTGGAGATTAGTTCAATTAATAAAATCTTGGCTGATGGTCAACTCCTCCCAATTTACTCAGTCCTAAACATCCATAAAAATAAAATTATAAACTTTTGTCAACCATCTTCTGACAATCAAACACAACCTTGAATGAAAAATTGCACAGTCCGAATCTTCCAACAAAATGGCCAACCTTCAAGTAAAATAACATTCCAACTTAAATTCATAACTCAAATTACTTGACTTTAAACCATAACTTAATTATTGGAATAAATAGCTATTGGATGGAAATACCAAATCCATAAAAAACTTACCCAAAAGCAACTGGCTCAAACTGATGGCTTGGCTAACCAAAGAACTCAAAATGGCTCGGCTAAGGGAGAAGGGTTGGACTCGGCTTAGGGAAGATGGAAATCTGGCTCATGCGACTTGAAAGACAAAGACGACTCATACAAGAGATGATTGGCTCGGGTCCAACTAATGAGCCTCCTCGGCTCGGACGACTGGACGACACAGGCTTCGTCGGAGACAATGTCGTTGAAGGGGAAACTTGGACGGAGGGAGGCGGGGCTTCGTGACGGTAGGAATGATGCGGCTACGGTTGACGGATGGAGACACGAGGTGGAGAAGGAACGCGATGCAGCGGCTTCGTTCGGGCGGTCGCCGTCGTGTGGAGGAGTTGCGTCAGTTGTAGGATTCGCAGCGGTCAAAGATATATAGTGGAGAGGGACAACGACTAGGGTTTAAATGTCAAAGGATAGGAAGATTGGAGAAGAAAGGTGAATAATGAATTCACATTTTACAAGACGACCTTATTTATTAATAATAATATATATATATATATTTATTATTATTATTATAGCTTTTAATTAATTCCTTTCCCTTTTTACTTTTTCAACGATAACAATCAATCTTTCCTCTCTCCTCTTTTAATAACTCATTCCACCACCTTTAAATTTTCTCTTTTTCCAAAAATATAATACACTTTCTTTTAATTATATTATCCCATAATACAATTATTCTTATTCTTCCATAACTTAAATATATACACATATAAATAATTACCCATAATACTTTCAATTTTACCAACTTAATTCACCAATACTAATCAATCCAAAAATCAAAACTTTAACAATAGAATTCCAATTTCAAAAATTAATTACATAACCTTCCAAAATACTTAATTTCCACAATTTCAAACAATTTCTCAAATAACACCCAAAATTCAACATAATAAAATAAATTTAAAAAATTAACTTAATAGTTTTGAGGTGTTACACCTATAGGTCAATACAATTATGGACCAAAAGAAAAAAAATTATGTAGTTGTATTTTTATTTCGGTGAAAAAAATTGACAATATATGAGGAAAATTATTGAGTGATAGCAATTTCATAAAAGTTAAATGAAAGAAAATGTTATAATATGATATTATTCTTTTGATTGAGAGGTCTCGAAAATAATGTATTATAAGAGAAAAACTAAACATTAACACAATTTCATATCTCATATCTCAAAAAAAAATGAAATAAAAAATGTAAAAAAGAAAAAGAGAAGAAGTTAAGTGTAATATATGCATACATAAATCATAGCTTTTGGCTAATTAGATTTTGAGTGTTTCTTAGTTCTACCTATGTAATTCAAGTAGAATTTTATTAGGAATATCTTACCATTTCAATAGAAATGATATGAGATTGAAACTGTTAGAATTTAGTATTGTGATTTTTAATATTTAAGCAGTAAATTTATATGTTACAATTGCATTAGTTGTTAACGTAATAATTATTTTTCATTATTTACCTAATTTGAAGGGTATTTTTACAAATTAATTAATAATTAATGATTAATAAAAATAAAAAGGATTGATCAATAAGGGTCGAAAATAATCTAACTTAATTTTTTCGTTAAATACCTAAGCTCAATTCTTAATTTGATTGATCTGAATACCTAACCAACTTAAATTTCAAAACATCCCTATTGATGATATAAATTAGGACGAACAGTTAATTTAACAAATCGCATTTATAATCGGACAAAAATTCAAATGGTAAAATAATAGATCATCACATCTACAAATGAATATATTGTTATGTTCGGTTATTTGTGAACAACATCATTGATAACTCATTACCTAATTGAGGTTGTTCAACTTAGATCAAAAAGAAAAGAAAAATGTAACCTCAGTTCCCAAATAATCATAGAAAGAAAGAATGAGTTTCATACTGGTGAAAAAAATACACATATCATGAATGTATTGATTTCTGCGTTGTGTATTTATATCACTTCTTGTAGAATTTTAATAATTTTCAATTTTAACATTATAGTAGCAACACTATAAGTGAGTTGTAACCTTCATTATACTTATCCATCAGAAACTAATTTATCAATTATAATTTTTGGAAAGAAAAAATTTGTTGGTTTCATTTTTTATGTCATCTATATGTAATTGTTTAAAAACGAAAGAGTAAATGTGTCCAAAAATGTTTTTATATATTATGGATTAAGTAGAGATTGAGTGTCAATCTCATTTGTTAGTTTAAATTGAATGTACTTCATCTATAAATGGAAGGAGGTTAACGTGATTAAACACTTCTACATGCTTTGCTTATTTGCTGAAAACGTACACTACTCATACTCTAAAGTTCTTCAAAATTTATCACTTGTTGGATTCCACCATCCTATTCTAAGGTTGGAGGATAGTCGAGAGAAGAATCTCATGGTGCTCTTAGAAGTCTTTGTGATCATAATTTACAACAAATCAATGAAAAATTTGAGCTCCAAAAGTTCTAATTCTAAAACTTTGTTTTTCTCCGTCCCAATATTTAATAATTTAAATTAGAGCATATAGAGTGTTTTGATTTGATTCACTACCACTAGCATGTCATCACTCTTTCAACTTCACACATATTAACCTAACATATATTATAATATGATTCATCCAACTATTTTTATATGTTTATTTATGATAAGTTGTGTTCAAATAAAAAGTATATATTTAAGCACTATTTTTTGTTAATTACTTCGAAACATTTACTAATTTAATTCAATTTAATAAATATTTCGATAATATATTCAAACTTTATGTCATAAAATTTTTTAGTCACGTACGGCGTACGTGTGTTCTTATTAGTAAAATTCTTAAACACATGCATCACATGTGAATCATTACTACTATATTAACTAGGAAAGTGGTGACAATTTTAAAATAGAAAATTAAAATTTTACAGATATGATATGTATCGAGTATACCAAATGTAAAAATGTATCAAGTGAATCGTGTATATCAAGTGTATTTATATTATTTTACATTTTATCGGTTTGACTTGTATTTCTTAACCAACGTGAGCTTGTTTTAGAAAAAAAAACAAAAACAAAAGATAAGGTTTAGTGAGAAAGAAAAAAACCAAAAAGTTAACAGTAAAAAATGAGAAGAGAAGTAATAGAATGATGGAGATTCTGTTGGCCATTGGGATATGAGAATAAATATCTTTTAGGGAGTTTCCCAAACCTTTCCTAATATTTTTCTTATTTCTTTTCATTCATATAAATTTTCTAAAATTGGCTTTTTTTTTTTCAAAAATTCTTTTTTGACCAACTATTTAGACCTCATATAAAATAAGCTACTAAAACACACAAATTATTATACTTTAATTTTTTTTTTAAAGTATAAATATTTTGTTAAATGTTTTTTTTTCTTAAAAAAACAGTTAAAGATCTTCGAATGTAATAGATGCCACCATTTTATTCATTACCGTAATGAACCGTACATTACGTTCTTTGTGAGAAATTACAAGAAACTTTTTAGTTTTCAATTTGTCATATGAATCTTCTCCCAATTGACAAATTATTTAGTCTATTTAGAAAAAAAAATACCTTTTGGTAGCAACACAATTGTGTGATTATCTTCCTTCAACCATATAACAAAGACTCATGAAAATTTATTGAAAATTGTAATTGATGGCAAAATAATTTAGGAAAATTGTCAACATAAACTTAGCTCAACTGACACATTATATGTACCATGAATAAAAGGTCTCAAGTTCAAATCTTTCCACCTGTGTCATAGAGTTTTTAATTTTGTAAAATGTTTATATGCCTAAAAACGTTGAGGTTTTCAATTTGTTGAAAATTTGACGTACATATGCAAAATGTGTGTTGTTGAATTTTCAAACAATATTCAAAAGTTTTAATTCGTTGAATATGCAAAATATTTAGTAATTTTAAAAACGTACTATTGAGGTTTTTAATTTATTGCATATATAGCAAAATAATTTGCTGGTAGAAATCGCAAAGCGGCTCAATTAGGTTTTAAACTTGTTGCAATGGATAAATTTGTTTCACATATTGTTTAATCAAATTCCAATAATGGGGATGTCACACAAGTCCATATACAAATTTCATAAACAAAAAATTTATATAGAGGAATGTAGTGTGATGCAATTTTATTGTCCAAATTATCAACAATTTTTGCCTTTCTTTGTGTGTTTTGGTTTGCAATTAAAGCAACGTTTTTATTTTATTTTATTGACAATAAGATAGTTTAAAGTTCTTTTATGGTTCGGGTGCATTCGCAATGAGATGACTTGAATATATTTCTTGTGATGAACTTTCTTCGCTACTCAAATCAAATCGAATTATTGTTGTTGTTTCTTGTTTTTAATTTAGCTTGTGATTTATATTTGATTCCTATCGGATACCTATTTGATTTCTATTTGAGATTTGCTTGTATGTTTGTAGTTCATGCTTTATTATATCACAATTATTTGGTTATAAACTATATAACTATCACGTGAGGATATCTAATGCTCGTGAATTTATCATTAAGGTTCTATGTGTGCGACCGTGTTGAGGCTGCAAGATAATTCACATGTGATAAAATGTGCAGTTTAGTATAATCTTAGTTTGTTGCTTAAACCGTCTATTGAGTTCAAATTTTCCTCTTTCTTGCTCAAGTGTAAGCAGAAAAAGGTTTCCTGAATAAGTCATGGTCGAACATAGAAATTTTAAAAAATTTGAATCATAATGTCTATTTTTGTTTTTACGTGGCATCTATAGAGTATAATTCAATTGTATTGACACTATCAAGTATCTAAACTAATTCTATTATTTACAGTTATGGTGCGGTGTCAAAGGTGACATGAATGTGAATGATTATGGATGTAATTGAACTAACTTTGCTATCAGACTTACAAAGTAATGTAGGAAAATTTAATGTGCAATAACGCAAGATGAAAAGAAGAGATGTTTCTTTGAGACAATACAAATAACACATTCAACTTCAAACTAAGGTGAGCAATCTCTCATCGTCTTCGTCACACATGCTCACCTTTTGAGATGTATATGTTGAAGTGATCATGCAATTCATATCCAAATCTTTTTGGGCGTGATATTCATGCTTCAACCTTTATTTAAGACAAGCAACCTATCGGCACCTAAATACCACACACACTCGCATATCTGATATGTATAATAAGGTGTAAACCAAAGGATTGATTTTATTTCTAAAATAATTTCTACGCTTGTTTAGTGACGTCTTAGTTACTTGCTCTCTCTCGAGTCGTTAACTCCTAATACTTAATTTATTCCCTCGATTAGAATTAGGCGTTGATTATAACTCTGACTAAACAAATTAAGTATTGCACCCATCCAGAAATTTCAAAAAAACATTTTAACTTTTTATTTCAATCACAATATAGTAGGCTACAATGTGGAGTAAGTAAAGAGGTGGGAGAACGATAATGAAGGTGCATTGCATTAATATTAAAAGCTTTAGGCCTTTCGATAATGGAGTTTGTAGTACAAATGTTGTCACATCCTCTCCTAGACCACCTCTTCTCTTAGTTCGATAGACGGTGTGAGGCCAATAGATACTATTCTCTACTCAATAATATCTGCTTACCCTAGCCTCTAATACCTTCATGTGAATAACTCGCGGAAGCAAATTTACACAACTCAAGAAAATAAATAATAAAAGAACTCAAGTGCAACCCATATTATAACAAACATAAAGATAGGTATTATAAAGACTTTTAAAACAAAATTTAGTCTCCCTGATCCAAAAAACCCGCATCCTACCCTAATTCTATTTAAGTATAATTATAAGGCTATATGTACACATAAGTACAAAATGACTGAACAACAACTGAAGAAAAGACAAGACCCTTTAGCAGAGTGACGACAGCATATCATGTTTCAGGAACACGATCTCTACATGAAAAGTGGAAAAAACAATTTGGAAATGGTGAGCTAAAATGGCTAGTGAGTGACTAGGCTTTAAAACAAGTATTTGATAAAAAAATTAGTCAATTAGCTTAACAAATATCTTAATAATTCAATTCAGTAAATATTTTAAAAACAGTTCCTCAAATATTGGTTTTTCCTCACCTATTATCTTAGAATCAAATCCTCGAGAGTTGACAGAGCTAAATCAATATTAAATTCTAACCTCAGCCAAACCTCAGAGATGGGCATCCCAACTCAACCTCAGAGATAAGTTCCCCACCTCAAATCCTCAAATATAGGTGTCCCTACCTCAAAATTTCTCTACACATAATGTCATATCCCTTAGGGCTGTAAAGATAACTTGGTATAGACTAAAACATCCTTAAATCTCAAACTTTTATTAAAACAATAAATCAGGATGTTGAGGAAGTCTCTTGAACTTAGCAAATCTCGAAATAATAAATCATGCTTATCAAATAATTTAAATACCTCACATGCTTTAGAAATAATTTGTAAATCAAATTAAACTTAAGCATGCTAAAACTTCTGGGATAGCAAATACATATAGAAATCTCTATCTAAAATTTATTTTGTCAGTCATAGATATGAACTAAGTCTTTAGTGGAGTGTACTTACAGTTAATGAATATTGATTAATGTGGTTAATGACTTTAGCCAATTAATCTCATATCGTTGTAGTTTTTGATCTGTAGGTCCATTAGGTCCCATTCCTAGCTCATAAAGGATAATGAGATGTATTTATATTAGTTGTAATTTGAAATGTCCGAATTAGTTTGGAAATTAATATAATGTATGATGATGCATTATAATATAAAGTTTATATTTTAATTAAACTTTATTATATAAATTTAATTTTGAATATAAATCTAAATCAATTTATGAGAGATAAAATATTTGAATGAGTTCAAATATTAATTTAATGTGAATTAGATTCATATTAAAACTATAGATTAAAATTTAATATGTATAGGATACACATTAAAACTATAGGTTACGAGAGAAATTTATATTTGAATATGATTCAAATTTGGATTAAATTAAATATAAGATATTTAATTTAGCAATTAAATAATTAATAGTTTAATTTGATTTAATTAATGAAATTAAAACTATAGGTTATATGAGAGATATTAATTTAAATATGATTAAATTAATAAAATATTAATTAAATATGATTTAATTAATTAATTAATTTTTATTTTATTTTAAATTAACAGGGAACGTGGTCACATTCCCATGATTCTCTCAACTTTCCTCTTCTTCAGGCTAAGTTTTACGTACGTGTTACGGAGACAAAATGTGCTAGAAGAACTTTTCTAGGTATTGAAATTCTCTCAAGAAGAAAATTCTCCCTCTCTAAGAATTTCCATTCTCAAATTGGTTCTCAGAAACCATCCAAAATCTCATAGAGGATAAGAAGGTCTTCAAGTAGTGGTGCCACAATTTGGCGATTGGCAGATACAGAGGCGTCAATGAGAGTAAGTTCCTCTTTTTCGTATCTTAGAATTTTTTTTCTTTTAATTAGAAAGCATGCTTAGCCTTTAGTTATAGAAATTAGTTTCTTTAATTGTTTCCAATGTACTGGTTTTTTTAGGTTCTCAATTAAACTGAGTTAATGGTCTTTGTAAAATCTTCCGCTGCTAGGGTTTTTATCTCTTCACAAACTTCTTTTTGAAAACGACATTATGCATGTGGGAGGACATTCAAGACAAGGTCATGCGCAATTATTTTCAATATATCCTAAGACGTAGACTAGAAGTAACGATGGTACTTTTAGAGATTGTGAAGATCTATGTAGACAACTTGACTCGATCCTCTTGAAGAATATTTAAATAGCTACCTTAAAAGGTAGAAAATTTCAACATTGTACAATCTTCGTATTTTGCACAGTTCTCGTCAACAGACAAAGCTCATCCAAAAGAAGGAATTGGGAAGCAGACTTCAAAGTATAAATACAGAGTCTGAACAACTATTGATCTTATCTTGTGAGAAGCATGAGACCATAGACTGAAAAGAACTAGAAGTTGCCAAGATCCAGGATGAAGTCAACACTCTTAAAAACACCCATGCTATCATTGAAGAAGCCATCGAGGTTCTAGCTACAATTCGTAGGAGTATCGTTAAAAAGAATTAAACGATCATGTTGATACTACCTACACGACCGTGTATGATCTTGTATCATGATCATTTAGAAGAAAATTACACGTACACGTGTGGTCGATTAATCACGTTGACTAGGACATTTTTGGTATTTTCCATTGTAGGCCTGGGGATTTTTTCTGTTTTTAGAATTGTTCTATACGGTGTAAATATTTTACCTATTTGTTATATTTTTTAAAAGACTCATTTTTCGGAAATATACCATGATTTATTGTTTGTGTTGATAAGCATATTAAAAAAATGAAATTATACATCTCATATATTATTAGGATTTTTAAAAAAAAAAACAATTTACATTCTATGGCGCCATAAGGTGTAATGAGTATTTGTCCATTTTGCCAAATTTATATACAACATAAAATTATGAAATGATCTTTAAATATATGAATGCCATTGAAAATTGGATGTAATATAATTGTTATAAATTAAAAATATATTCCTTTCAAAATCAATTAAAATTATTATTTACTAATATAATAGAAAATCAATTGAAAAACCTAAAAATCTATAATAATAATCATTTCAGAACAACATATATAGAATGAAAATTGGACATAATATATAACATGAAAAAAATTATAAACTCATCGGAAAAATGAAGGAAATGAACGACAAAAGAAGCAAGGTTTGACATACAGAAGAAAAAAAAAAAGAAATAGATGGTGTAAAGAAGTGGAGTGTGAAAAGATTGTAGATATATTTGTTAATTAAATTCAATTAATAATTTTCATAATTAGTTAGGATCAATAATAAATGAAGTCAAATAAATTAAAAAATATATTACATAATTAATAGCTCAAATATGTAAGTTTTAATGACAGTATAATATATTTATGGTAAATAAACAAAATGAATTTAATATAAATATTTTATTTTTAATTAATGATTAGGTCAAATTTGTCTTAAAACGGTCTATATTTTATGAATACTCATTTTTTTTTTAATTTTTTTTTTGTTATACGGACAATAAATATTTTGTAGTTTTGTTCTATATACTAAATTAACCTTTTTAAAATCATTTAAAATTCTATATACTAAATTAACCTTTATAAATGGTTGATTTTTATAATATAATAAAAACACCAAAATATGTTTACGATGTGGGTAACAAAATAAAAAAAACCTAGGAAGCTGGTAAAATATTTTCATAAATTTCAGATTTGCCTTGATATTGAGAACGATCATCACTTCTCTTTCTTCTTCTTTGCGATTAATTCATCTTCTCTTCCAGATTTTCTTTCTTATATTTTTATTCATCTTCTTTTTCTTTCTTTCAGCTCTTCTTCCAAAATATCAAGATCGATTAAATATCATTTTGATATGATCTAAATGATCGCTTATCTAGTCAACACGATCATTTAGATTTGAAGCCCCCTTTTCATCTTTTAAAAAGAACTACACAATTATGTGAATATGATCTAACCGATAGCGTACTAAAGTTAATCTGATCGTTTAGGGTGGTCAACACGATCATTTAGATTTGAAGCATTTTCCTCATCTTTAAAAAGAATTACACTAACAATGATCTAAACAATCGCATACCATAGTCAACCGATCGTTTAGATCTAAAACATTTTTCCATCTTTAAAAAAACTACACGATCATGTTGATACTAACTACACGATCGTATATCATTTCTTACAGGAGCGAATATCGTTTAAAAGAATAATAGAAGGTTTAGTGGAATCTTTGATACATCTACATTCTTTCATAGGACAAAAAAAAAAAAAAAGCCCTACTCTTCCAATAATAGTAAACCTTCCATTAGTAATCTCCTATTCCACTTAAAATCTTGGCATCAATCATATTTCATTGATCCTCCAACTACGTTACCCCAACTTTATTTTCCTAGTTAGAAGGTGGGCTTTCTACTTCTTCCTTTCACTCCAAATCTTTAAGTCCAAATAGTAGGTTTAGAGGCACAAAGAATATTTCTCATGCACCCAAGTGATTAGTTAATCACATGTTGAATAAGACATTTTTTTATATTTTCTATTATAGGTCGGGAGCTTGTTTAGTTTTTAAAATTGTTTAAGATATTTTTGTGGTTGTAATATTTTTAAAAAAACCTCTTCTAAAATCACACACAATTTAAGAAGATTGTATTTATTTTTTTTATTGAAAATTGTCAAAAGTAGAGGAGTGACCTAAAATATATAAAAGCTCAACCATTAGATTACGGATTTTCGACTTACAATCTAAGACCCAATTGGCGTAAGGTCCTCGAACCATAAATCAACGGCGTCTTCATCTTTGGTGGCAAAACCGACTTCGCCAAGGGCAAGAATTTCACAGATTCAATCCAGCGGATCCCTAAATTCATCCTAACAATCCAGTCTATCCCTTCACTTTCTGTTTCTTCTTCTTGCTATGGGAAAGAGACGAGAGCGTCGCCTTGCAGCTCTCAGTAACGTCGGTCGCCGAGTCAAACTCGATCTTTTCGCCGAGCCCTCTGGTACTTTTTCACTTTTTTTTTTCTGGGTTTTCCCCCTTTGATTTATAGATGTAATTTTTAACGGTTCTGTATAATTGCGACTGCCGATATGTGTTGTTATTTGTTTGTTGCATGATTTGGTTGTGTTTTGAGGATTGTTTCTTTCTGTATGTGAAAACAAACGGAATGGGGGATTGAAACTCCTACCCGGAAGGGAAGAGAGGGAGAGATGCGCCGTGCTAACCTCACTTTGGTGGTCTTTTTGTGTGTTTCATAGTATGGGGCTTCATTGACTTTGTGTTGTGATTAATGCAATGTTGGTCTAGTCTATGATATCTAACTTGATTAACTTGATGTTGTAATGAATGCATTACATCCCTTTTGTTGATCCCGGTTGCTTCTTTAAAAATTTTTACTTTTGGGTATATCTAGTCTTCTTCAACGATAAATGTTTTGCATCTAGATGTCAGTTTGGTGTGGTCAGCATTTGAGATGAAAATTAGTCTGGATGATTGCTAAAATGGAAAGGATATATATATTATAAATCAAAGAAATTTAATTTAGTTTCTATTGGAATTTTATACACATTCTTTCTAGGATCAGGGATAAGTCTCTTTATATTAGTTGTTCTGTAATGCATGATATTGTCGCAGCCTCATGCAATTTTAGAGTTATCATTCTGAGATATAGAAATAGATGGCCTTATTTTAATGGTGGATGTGTTATTCGTTGTCTAGGAGATTTGGATGGGTCTGATGAACATGAAGAAGTTGGAGGGGATATAGATACAAGACAGACAACCAAGTTACCTAAATCAGCATCCTCTTCAGGTGGGTTCTATCAGTGTTCTTCAAAAGGACTATGTAAAGGGGATATGAGTGCTTCACATTATAATGGTGGATATTTCAAACTATATGTACAAGACTTTGTGTTTTTTGCCCCAAGAAT
>JBBPDI010000002.1:4008683-4024035 GCA_037974545.1 Cucumis variabilis
TAGAAGACTATCAGTGATAGAATCCAAAATTTTGCTATAGCTTGTAAATATTTTAATTTATTTTGCCATTTTAAAAATGACCCTTTAATTAATTATTAATGGTTAATTAATTAGTAGATTTGAAATATCTATTAATATAATTGCACGGTTCTCTTCAATTTCCTTTCCTATTCCAAGAAGGAAAGAAAGTTATAAATATCAAGAAAAAAAAGGCCAATGCTTTTGCTCTCTGGAAAGAGAAAATAGTTCCTCAAATATCTTAAACTTTTTTCCATCCCAATTGATTCCCACTAACCAATCTCATCCCAGAGGATAGGGAGGTTTCCGACGGGTGGTGTTCCAATTTGGAGAATTGATTTGTAGATTAAGAGATGTCATCTAAAGTAAGTTCTTTACAATTTTTAAATTAAAAGCATGCTTAGTTTTTATTTAGAATTTTGATTCTAAATTTTTACCAATGTACTGGTGTTTTGAGATTCCCAAATTAGTTTGAGGAATGATTTTGTAAAATGTTTTGTTGCCATAGGACTTTTATCCCTTCATAGGATAGGTTGTACACAATTAGTTCAGAAGGATTAGATATAAATCATCTTTTAATTTCAAGTATTTGGATCCTGAAAGGCACTCAAGTAAGTATTTAAAGTCATCGAGAGGTTGCCCACCTGAAATATGAAGTTAAGAAATGCTTTGTATCTGATAACTTATAGAAATACAAGTTATTATGACCTTATATGTAAAACAATGGAGTCAAAATCGAGATAAAGGCCTAGAGTGCGTAGCTTTTATTGTAAATTTATAAAAATAAAAGAATACAACTTAAATAAGTTACCACACCTGATTAACTATGTTTTTAAGTGTTTTTAAATGCAAGATGATGAAAGGAAGAAATGAAACGAATCGCAGAGGAATATGTTCAAGGACTAAGTGACAAGAAGCTACTTGGTTATTCACATCATGAGGTATTCTAACAACAATTTATAATGCGTGGTAATTCGCTAGAAGACAAAAGAGGTAGTTGGAGTTGATGTAACGTGAAATGGATACTTTCTGTGCTGATAATTGTAGAGGATAAAGACAGTGTTGCAAGAGAGCATAATTAATTTATCGCTCAAATATGCCTACAAATACCTCCAACTTCACCATGTACAAAGGGAGGGGCCTCTCGGCGGAAAGGAAGTTTTAGAATCCTTCCCCATTTATAGAAAATTTTCTTCCTTCACCTTTTCTCCAATCAACTTTTGAGTGAGAGCTTAGAGAGAGAAGCTCACCAACCATTCTCCTAACTTGTAAAAGAGCCAAGGAATGCACCTAAGTGCATTTTGTGGCTCGACACCCTTCTTTATTTTTGGCTTTTGTAAGTATTGTTTGAATGCTATTACTTCCATTATAGAGAGGCCTACATTAATCAATACAATGCATATTTAGTCACTGTCATTCTCTTACTTTTTTACTATTCATCTTGTTGTAGTGTTATAAGTAGTTTAAGTTTGTGTTATGTACACTTGATAAAGAGCTCTTTAATTATAATACTCATCGTGTTTAACCTAAGCTTAATCCTATCGCCTAATTCTCTTTGAGAGAAGGAATCAAGCACTAGTTGCCAACTGATTGAGAAAGTAAGTACCAAAGACCTCGCTAAATTAGAAAGGAAATGTGGTGCTCATAAGTAAGAAAACCTATAAATATATTGCGTGATTTAGCTTCATGATTCCCGAAAAGAGAACAAGTGTGGTGTTTAGGTGTGAAGAGGTTGCTTGCCTTAATTAGAAGATGGTTAAACGATCTATGTTGCATCAAGAGTATATCGCATACAATGCGTAAACTTTTCTACCTCTTTCTTAATGCAAGTTAATTCACATTCCATTATCATTCCATTCCATTTGACCTTCTACAGAAACCCTCAGTGTAAATAATAAAATTAAGATGTATTTACATTTATACAGTATAGATTTATATCGCATACTAAGGTTGATAAGAAATTTCCTGTGTTCGACCTTGGTTTATCTAGGAAATTTCTCGCTTTGCTTACACTTGGGCAAGTGGTTTGTTCCGTTTGGACTTAATGGTTTCACTTATGTTTAATTCACATGCAATACGTCACAGGGTTAGGTCATTGTGTGTAATGCACTCACCATAACTCTCTGTATAACATGCTTTGATTCAAGGCGATGAGTCATGATCATAACATTCAAAATGCCGATTATGTATCTCATCATCGCATAATACTTACGTCTTCGTTGAGTACAAGTTTTCCTACTGCTTGCTCAAATGCAAGCGAAACGTAGGTTTACCTGGGTGATCCAGGATCGAACACTGAAATTTTTTTATAAACATTAGTTTTAGCGAATTACTCATTAGTTAGACATTATGAGAATTAATTACAAAGGTATAAAAGAATAAAAACTAGAACTAAAACTGCTTATATACGCCTAGAGAATCTGTAAAGGGGAGTAAATGGATGCAAAATGGAATTGCATGTGAACTAACTTGTATGCGAGAAAGAATGAAAGAAGGTTTACGCGCCATTAGGCGATTAAACAATGTGAGAGCTTGATGCAATTTAACTTGCTCAATCAACTTATGATTAAGACGTGCTCCTTTCAGAGTCATTGAATGTCATACATAGTCTTCTTTCGAGATCTACATGACTAAGTCTGATTAGACAGATAGGTTTAAGAGTATTTACTTATAACACTTATAAAAACTTCGTGATTAAGAACAACAACCTCTCAGCGCCTAATGTCCACACTTGTTTTCCTTTTGGGATACAAATGTTGAAAATTATCTCGCTAAGGTGGAGTTTGTTGCTAAACTCCTTCTCGTGTTCACATTAGCCTTATCCTTGATACTTGTCCTATAGGGTAGTTGGCGATAGACATTGGCCAAGTGATGAATTTAACTCAACTAATGCGATAAGGGTTATAAGCTGTCTTTCTGACTTAAACTAGTAATAACACTTTAACAAATGAACAATAAAGAGATGATGGATTGAAAAGATATAAATATGTAATATATGTAAAAAATGTAGGCCTTAGGCCATTGTACAATATGAACAACTTATATTACAAAGAAATACAAAAATAGGAAGAAACGAGGATGGAAAAATTTTACAAGTTAGGGGAAAATGGAAGTATGGATTCTTCCCTTCATAGAAGTCAAGCTTTCGGTTTTACAACTGATTAGAGAAGTAGAAGAAACATTTATAAACGACGGAAAGGCTTTTCCTTTTCGCCTCTCTCTAGGATCTTGGCCCATTCAGACACTTTGGCCCATTCAGGTCCCCTTCTTTAGGTTGATGGAGATGACTTTATATATGCAACATTTGGGAGGAGGTGGTGAATATAGCTCAACTAATGCGATAAAAAGTGTCTGTTGCACATCATATCACCTCTAACTACTATTTTTGTCTTATAGTGATCATTCTTTGTGTGATAACATTGTTCCTCGCCTAGAGACGTTAATCGCCAAATGAGTTCCTAATTGTAGTGCTTTTGCAAGATGTTTTATGCAGTTCACTAGTTTCTTTCTTTTATTCATTATCCTACGTTTAGACATTAGAATAGCGTAAAAAAAAGCACAATACTTACGTTTACAATGCAAGTTACGCGTTCTGGTTATCTTCTTGTGTGTTTTAACCTCATTATTCTAATAAAAGGAGCTATAATAACTGATATTATACACGCTATCACACCCCCCAAATTTAGAATAATGCTTGTCCTCAAGCATTGCTCCATATTGTGCTTGTCCTCAAGTACAATTCTCCCTTAAAAACTCACCTTCCCCTTTTACGTTTCAACACTTCTCAAAAGCAAGCAAGTTTTATTCGTTATTCAGGATTTAGTCTCATTGCGTACTCCTTGCTATGAAAATATTTCTAAGTACAGAATGCGGCAAGCTTCATACTCAAAATACCCTTGTTTATTCCCCACAGTAAATCTTATTTTTTATTTTAAAAATGGCTAAAATTTTTGAAAAATTTCGAATCCTTTTATTAGAGAAAGAATACTTTTTATTATATTTACATAGGGTTGAGCATTGAGTGTAAAATCATAGGCACTCTATGAGTCCGTTTCTCTCCTCAATTGTAACTCTTATCGACTCTTATTACTCACTCTCTGACTTTTTACTTTTGAAACTTTGCTTCTTTATTTTTTAGAGAGGAGGCAACATAGGAGTTGTTTTTAAGATTGCAAATAGAATACAACAATTTTAAGATTTTCACATTTTTTACTGTGTTTCAACTTTTGTTAAAACACCTTGTTTTTTAACGCTTTAAGAGGATTTTTGAAAAAATTTCAAAAGCTTTAACGCGGACCTCGATACCCCTAAATTTAGAGGTTAGTAATGTCCTCATTGCTAAAAGTGAATGATAAGATTATTTGTAGAAAAATTTTACAAAAGAGGTTTGAGGTAAAAGTTGCTTGCCTACTAAACTATAGAGATCTTTTCTAAGTAAGGTTCCTTAACAAGTTAAACGCCAAAATAACAAAGGAAGTCTTATTTTGGATAATTTATTTCATTAAAATGTTATTGAATCACAAAAAAAAATTAAAATACTAAAAATTGGGGACCTAAGCTTGCGACAAGAAATAATAAATGCACAAAAATTAACTCAAAAGTTATACATTTCATTGCGAAGAACATAAATACAAAGAAATACAAATTACATAAATCAAGAATTAAAAATTACAAAATGTAAGACCCAAACTACACTAGCCAAGTTTACTGTTGAGGTGCCGTTTGAGAGGATTCTACTTTACTGCATATCACAACGTTGTTTTATGTTAAGGGCGTTGCCACCTCTTGGGGAACTTCAAGCACTGAGATGATGCTGTAGATCGTCGCGTGAAGATATCTCAATGTTGCCTTGAACTGCACATCATTGTATTTGGCGGACTGTTCTATCATCCCCATGATTACTTGATCTTGTGCCTTGAGCTCTATATTTTTCGTTCTGAGCTCTTGCACTGTTGCCTTGAGTCCTTCAATCTCAACCAAATGATGAGCATTTGCGTTGTCAAATTTGAGTTCCAATCATGTAATTGCTTTTGACTTCACAAATGTAATTCATGTAAGCTACTCTGGCATTGGGTTACATCTTCAAATCCACTCTTCATAGGTTGACACACGTTTCATCTATGAATTTGAAGGTATAATTCACGTCCACTTCTTCTTCGTCTTCATTCGTCACCCTTTCTTTTTCCTGTCATACTGACTTACTAATTTCTTATGGTGGCGAAGGAAAATTAATCTCACCATCTACCTTAGGGTCTATTTGTTTTTTTCATTGGAGTGGGTCATCAATGATCTCCTCTGTGAATTCTTTACTTTTTGAAGATAGGTTAGCGGTGTTTGCCTTATATTTTTGTTCTTTGAACGCATCAGTGATAAATGTATTGGGGTCCGAGGGTGAATCCTGCAATTCTTCTTGACTTGAACTCTCTTGACCAGGTGGTTGGTTGGTTGGGTTAATAATCACTAATGCGAGAAAGTTGTTCGATTCTTGCCTCGTGGAGGACAAATTTGTTTGGATTATGGAAGGAGGTAGTGATTTGGATTGTGAAAGGTTGGTTTTATGGGTCTGTGATGGAGAATTGGGCGTTTTAGATTTGGATGAGGATGGTGAAGGTGTATGAATGATTATGGCCTTTGAAGTTTTGGATTTGGCGGGCGAGCTGGAGGGTGTGTAAGGGGTATGATGCAAGTGTAAGGCAAATGGTCCTTAGAGTCCTTGACCTTTAAGATTTTCTCTTTCTTTGTGTTTTAGGCCTCCTCCTCGCCTTTCCTCTTTTTTTTTAGAGAAATTTCTCTATCTTCACTTTCCTCATCTTTTTTTTTTCTTTTGTTGCCTCCATTTTGTGCCCAACCTTTGTTTTGGCTTCATCTCATGTTTTCAACTTCTTGGCTGTGGCTTTATTCTTGTGGAGTGCAAAGATACGATTAAGGTTTGCTGCGTTACACATTCCCTCTTTAACGCATGCTACTTGTGGCGATTGCTCAAGCTCAAGACATGCTTTCAGACAAAGTCGTTTGATTAGATGTGGAAAGGGTTTGGGTTTCTGCGGATGTTGTAACCAGGCTTCTATGGGTTCACATATTATCTCGTCCATGTCCACCGATATTTCCTCTATGATATAATATATCAACATTATTCTTTCCAAGAAAATCATACTATCGTATCTTGTGGGCATGAGCTTCTTCTTTATAAACATTAGCCAAATGCTAGCAGTCGTTTTCAGATTATGCAGGAAGAGTTGGTACTTCCCATTGATGGTCATGTCTCATTTTGCCCCAGGCCAGGAAACCTTATCCAATGCATCTTGCATGTCATGGTCTGTTGGGTTTATGAAAATTGGATGTCTTACTGTAGTTTGATTCAGCTTATACATCGCATTGATAACTTTTGGCCCATAGTTCACCTTCTTCTCTTTTGAAACGACGTAATGCTTCTCACTGTTGAACTCGCTGTTGTAAAATAAGTTAACCACTCCAGGTCTTATCGCATTCACTCCTCTGAAAAACTCTTGCTAGCCGAACGCCTTGATGGGTGATGTAATGGAAGAGGCTAGTTGACCCTCAAATGGGAAGAGTCCTTCCTCTACTATAAATTGTTTGCTTATGTCATCTGAAAGAACATTTTCCCTTTCCGCTTCTAGGCTCACCTCTTCTCGTTGAGCCATTGGTTCTTGGCCTGCCTTTTGGTGCCTTGACCTCTTGACGCCTTTATTTTCTTTGATCGCTCTTCGCCCCACATTGTCTTCTAGTGGGCACATCTCATCAACTTCTTTTCTAAAATCCTCGCAAAACTCTTCGAGGGGTTTCTCTTTACACTTGCTTTTCTCTGAAGAGAGAGCTAGTTTTTTTTTATGTGTTGAGGAGCCCTTCCCGCTTCCTCAACTTTCTTTATTGATTCTTTTCTACCAAGGCCTTAACACATTTTGCTTGCTCTTTAATTCTTTGAAGCTCAAACTTCACAGTTTCCTTCTTTTTCTGAGCTTCTATCGCTAATCTCCTAAACTCGGTTTCTGTGATAAGCGAGAAAGATTTTTTTCGCCTTCCTTTTCTTCAGAATTTGCGTTTTCTTCTTCCTTGTCAATCTTTTCGACTTCTTTTTCTTTTTCTTTCCCTTTTTCTTTTTCTTTTCTCTTTCTTCTTCGCCTACTTTCTCTTTCGCTGCAACAACTTTTTTTAACTTCTCCCTTCTTTTCTTTTCTTCCAGAAAAATTCAAACATAATTTCTAAATTTTTTGTTGTCATTGGTATCTCTCTACCCTGGAAATTGAAAGGGTTAAAGCCCCCTGTTCCAAAAATTTCATTTGAACTGGGTAAGGCTTGCTTAGAATTGGATTGGGCTTGTTCCAACACAAGACCTTCAGAGCATACTATTTCTAGTTTCCTCTTCTCAGAACTCTCAACTGCTTTCTCTCCAACCATTTTTTTGAATATAGAACGGTGAATTGACTAGAACGTAAAGAGGGAAGATAAGATTCTTACTTGCTTACCGAAGAAGACGATCAAAATGCTAGAGAGAGAATGAAAGATTGCAAACTCACTCGATGAAAAGATTGTAATTAGGGTTTTTGAAGGGTTTTTAAAGAGAGTGTTAACTCGAGTTAAGGAGTGGTTACCACGTGGTTATCATCATGCATTTTAATTAAGACTTGATGTCCTGACATGACGTTTCAATTTTTGAGAACGACTTGCAATCATGACTATTAAAATTTGAATTTTAAAAGAAATGAAACGTTTCAACTTCTTTGAAACCCTAATTGAAACACATCTCTTTTGCTCGACATCTTGCGAGAAGGCAACAACACTTACTGCGTTTTGACAAAAACTTCTCACAAGATGGCTTCATTGCTCGAAACCCTAACATTCACTACCTACTAAATTTTTTGACACTCTCGCTCCATAAGGTAAGATTAAAGGATATACATGAAAGAAAAACAAAATAAAAGAATACAAAATTGATTTACGAAAATAAAAGAATTACTCACAGAGGTATAAGAGTATAAGTATATATGTATACTAGTATAAGGATGCGAAAAAAGAAATTGGAACTGTGGTATCATCGTAAATAAAATAATTACTCACAAGTGCATCCATGCGTTCAGGTTCTTTGACGAGAAGGAACAGTGGTATCATTGCTTCTGTTCCGCATAGCATCCTGATTGCTCATCACAATAAGCCTTTGCTCCTAATCATTCATCGCAATGTTCAAATGATCTTTCTCGGTCCTTATCGCTTAGCTAACTGAAATTGTGCTTTTCATTAGCTCTGCGCGAGGACACTTCTATTGATGACTTCATTGAGGTTCTCATTTTCATTTGTGACCAACCGCATCCATTGATATTTATCTAGGTCATCGTTCAAAAGATACATTGATTTTGAGGTTGGTTCAAGCAATCACAGATTGCTCTGGTACCTTGAACCTCTTCATACGATTTTCAACTAATCACATGATTCACCAAAATTAAATGCTTTGCCCAAACTCAAAGTAAGACTCTACTCTAACATCTACAAATCACTTCCCCAACAACGATGCAAAAAACTTGGTTTTTTTTCGTTTGGACTTAATGGTTTCACTTATGTTTATTTTCACATGCGATACATCATAGAGTTAGGTCATCACGTGTAATGCGCTCACCATAACTCTTTGTATAGCATGCTTTGATTCAAGGTGATGAGTCATGATCATAGCATTTGAAATGCTGACTGTGTACCTCATTAACGCATAATACTTAAGTCCTCGTTGAGTACAAGTTTTCCTACTACTTGACTAAGTACAAGCGAAATAATATGTTTACTTGGGTGATCCAGGATCAAACACTGAGAATTGTTGATAGACATTAGTTCTAGTGAATTACTCATTAGTTGGACATTATGAGAATTAATTACGAAGGTATAAAAGAATAAGAACTAGGACTAAAACTGCTTATATACGCTTAGAGAATCTGTAAAGGGGAGTAAATGGATGCGAAATGAAATTGCATGCGAACTAACTTGTATGCGAGAAAGAGTGAAGGAAGGTTTACATGCCATTAGGTGATTAAGCAATGTGAGAGCTTGATGCAATTTAACTTGCTCAATCAGCTTATGATTAAGACATGCTCCTCTCAGAGTTATTGAACGCCACACATAGTCTCCTTTCGAGATCTACATGACTAAGTCTAATTAAACAGATAGGTTTAGAAGTATTTACTTATAACACTTATAGAAACTTCGTGATTAAGAACAACAACCTCTCAGTGTCTATTGTCCACACTTGTTCGCCTTTTAGGATACAAATGTTGGAAGTTATCTTGTTAAGGTGGAGTTTGTTGCCAAACTTCTTCTTGTGTGCATTAGCTTTATCTTTGTTACTTGCCCTCTCGGATAGTTTACGATTGACACTGGCCAAGTGATGAATATAGCTCAACTAATGCGATAAAGGTTATAAGCTGTACTTCTTATCAAAGACTATCACTAACTTAAACTACTAATAACACTTTGGCAAATGAACAATAAAAAGATTATGGATTGAAAAGGTATAAAGGCCTTAGACCATTGTAGAACAACTTATATTACAAAGAAATACAAAAATGGAGAAAAACAAGGGTGGAAAAATATTACAAGTTAGGGAAAAATGGAAGTATGGATTCTTCCCTTCACAGAAGCCAAGCTTTCACTTTTACAATTGATCGGAGAAGTAGAAGAAATATTTACTTGGCCCATTCAGAGCCCCCCCCCCCAACCTCTTTAAGTCGATGGAGATGATTTTATATAGGCAACCTTGAGGAGGGAAAACTTCTATCTTCTGAACTTGTCTGCGCCATCCGCCCAAAAAGTATCTGTTGCATTACCTTTAACTACAGTTCTTGTCTTCTAGTGATCCTTTTTCGTGTGATAACTTTGTTCCTCGCCTGGAGACGTTAATCACCTGATGATTTCTTGGTTGTAGTTCTTTCGTGAGATGTTTTCTGCAGTTCATTAGTTCCTTTCTTTTGTTCATTATCCTGCATTTAGACATTAGAGTTGCATAAAACAGGCATAATACTTATGCGTTTACAATGCAAGTTACGCGTTCTGGTTATCTACTTGTGCGTTTTGACCTCATTATTCTAATAAGAGGAGCTATAATAATGAATATTTGTACACGCTATCAACAAGTAAGAAGAAAACTTGTACTCAACATAGACTCATAAGAAGTAGCAATGTGTGGCGAGGATATGTATCTTTTATAGCATGATCCTCGCCTCGACTAGAGGTAAATTAGCACATTTTCTCACATAACCTTGTCTCCTCGCATTATAAGTCGTAGAAATAGAACTTTAAATGAGAAATCAACAAAATTATAAGTAAGCGAATTATAGGCATGATAACCAATTTGTGTGTTCCATCTTGCATGCAATCTGCAAAGAGAAAAATGTAACAAATCAACAACAAGCAGTATTGCCTCGACACACTAGTTCCTCTTACCTTATACTTAATTATTTAGATATTCTTGCATCATCATAGCCAACATACACGAGTTCACATTTTACTCCATCATACCATTTTTCTTGATTTTAAGTGTAATGTATCCCATTTTTCTAGTAGTGCTAGCACATCTCATCGCCATATATCCATCTTGCTACTCCATCGTACATAGCATAAATATATATGATAAATCATACTGTTCGTATCATTTATATTATATAGATACCACACGATCTTAGGATGCATGATTAGTCTATTATAATCATTAATTTATGGTGTTCATTCCTAACTTACCCCAGAAACCTCTTTATTAGCTTACACTTGGGCAAGAGAGAAGAAAACTTGTATTCAAAATGATGAATCACTTTCTAGCAATGCTTAGGACGGAATGTTCACCTTTTATCGCATGAACCTAGCCTAGTCGCATACTTAGAGCCTAACTAGAATATATATATTCACGAAATGAAACAAACCAGTCAGCACATAGTCTTTTTAGGATGTTCTCTCCCTTTATGCTATTGTTGCTCTTTAGTTTCACTTACAATTGGAGAACATAACATAAAGGCTTAGGGATCTATCAACATTAGGGAATGATGAAGCCTGAATGAATGATCCACACGAAAGCACAACTCTCTCAAGGGATATGAAATACAAGTCACTAGGAAAAAAAGGAGATATATGGCCTTGTTCAAAAGAAAGAGTCATTACCTAGCCTCAATTTCTCTTCATGCCGTCGTTGAAGCATAACCTTAGTGGGATCAAACAAATTTAGTTTCATTAGTTTTTCCCAAAGTCGCAGTTTTTCTTGTCGCTAGAGAAGTGGAAAGAAGCTTTTCTTTAAAGATCTTTTATTAACTAGAAAAGAAGAAAGTTGTCAGTCAAATAGCTAACATCATACATCATAATCAAAAGTCAATGATGCGACTCGTGGAAAGGATTAATTTTCTTAGGACGAAGTCCTCAGAGTTAGGTGAGACTGGAGCAAGAGGAGAATAAAGGGAAGACACGCCTTATCAATCACTCTTATATTCTATTAAGTCAATCAGCTTCATTTTCAGCCTCAACTAGAGTTCTGCTCATTCTGCTTTTTTTACTTATTGTTCATTCCCTTTTTTCGTATTTAAAATATGGGGAAGCTGCTTCTTCGAGACCCTCATTTGGATTGGTACCCAATTCTTTGAGAAAGATGAATGAGAAATAGGAGTTTCACGACTTAGCATATCATCCTCATTCACAGTTTAAGCTCTTGTTCTTGTATAAGAAGTGTTTACTTCTCTTTCTTATGAGAAATCCTTGAAAAGATTAGGTAGATCGTTAGGCCTAATTGATCTATTTATTGACTTTTGGATTAAATAGTCTAAAAAACACTATGATTGAGGGAGAAACCCGGTATGGATGGAAATTTTTTCCAAAATGAGAAAAGAAGAAAGCCTAGGTCAGGCATCCAACAGGAAATGAATTCCCTGTTTCGTCAAAGGTAAACTGCCTACCCTAGAAAGAGGGGTCATGCTTGAGCGTGAGGGAGCACTTTTTTATTATTGTTGTCACACCCCACACCACAGATCTGCTTGCTTGTCACGCGAGGCATGGTGCGACTTGAGCATCCTTGATGCGATTAAACGCCAAAGACACTCGTCTTAACTTCCTTAACTAAGTTTAATTGCCAGAACACTTAACAAATACTTTAGGCGATAAAGAACTTAACGCAAAAAAGATAAAACAAACCTTAACTTTTATTACCAAAAAGACGTTTAGTACATGAATATACAGATACCACGCTTAACCAAAATTAAAAATAAATCACTTAAGCTTATAACTAAATGCCTGACAGCACTTCGCCTGGTAAGCCCAAACTTCCCTCTTCTCTTGGCCTCAACGCGTAAGTTTTGAAAGATAAATCTTAAAGAATAAGTCTAAAAGACTTAGTGAGGTTTTATGAAATCCTTTTTGCAATATATTTTCATAAACATCATTTTGCAAACCAATTTAACAGATCAAGGTAACATATATAAATATATCAGTTCGCATAAACACCATTTCGCATAACACATCCTTTTACATAAATGAATAATCTCAATTAAACACACATTAGTTAACAAACATTCCTTCCACTAGGGATCCTGAATCACTCTCTACACTAGATCATGTGACTTCACGTTTAGACTACTAGTTCTTTAACATTCGAGAGTATACAAATTCGTCCTTGTTGCTCATACTGTTAAGATTTATACGCTCCTTTCAATGCATAAGCCTTCTTATTACCATGTAGCCCCGTACACCTCATGGTGGCCTTGACTCTTTATGTGCAGATAAAAGTTAACATCATCTCAAGGAAACAACTAATGGTTTGAACACCATTTCATTGTATTGAAATCATAATCATCAAATCAAGCTTTAAACATCATAAATCATGCTTGAAAACATATAAACTTTTATGGAAATCTCCTTTGAAACACTTCTCATTTGAATTCACCTTTCAAACAGTAAAGAGAATCATAATAAAGATTTTAATATGAAAGCTTTTAAGAGAATTATTCACAAATTTTTTTAAGAAGAAACGCTCACAAACTTTACTAAAGAAGTCTTTCTTCTTTTCGCAAGCCTCCTCTCACGTAGCTAAACCAACAACACTTCAACACTTTGATATTTCTCTTAAAAAATCTTCCAAAACAAATTATTGAGGTCTTCTATTTATACTACTCCTTAAACAACTTAGTCATGTTTAAACTCTTCTCAGATTGCTAGCTCCTTCTTCTTAGTGGAGCACGTGTAAATTTAAGATGTGTCCTTAATCATGCTTAGCTTGAAATTCACATGTGACCCATTAACTACACTTAGAAAATTCCTCCAAACTTTTCTTACTTTTTCTTGCCAAACTTCATTCTGCCAAGAACCTTACTCGTCCAACCTTTCTCGAAAACACCCCTATCGCATGGTTATACTTATAATTTGAAAGTCCACCTTGTGAACTACTTTAAACAAAACCTTCTTATCGCCTAACCCCTTTAAAAGTCTCCTCGCAGACTTCTTAAGTCTACTTCTTAGCTTACAACCTTAAAGTTCTTATTTTCCTCGCGAAACCATTCTCTGCAAAATACTTGATTCTTCTCACGAAGACCACACAAAACGCCTAATCGAAACACTTAGCCAAAACTTTCACTTCTTAATTAGATTTTTAGGTACAAGTCTTACAATATATTGTCTTTAAAACCCTATAAATAAGTAGGGACCTTTTGCTCTAGATCCTTCTCATTCAAGAACCTTTATTTGAACGAAGAATCCCAACGTAATCAAAACTGACTTACATACTTCAAAGTCAATAGAGAAATCATAATACGCTAAGAGCCCGTCGATCTTTCGACCTTATTTCACTTCTTCTTCCCTGACTAGTTCGTTCCCAAAGAAAGTTTATTGGTGAATGGCATTCATTTTCCCTGATTTTAGGAAAACTCAGACTCGAGGTTAAAAGGAATGGATCTAAAATGAGAAGGGAAATGCCTAAATCACTCAATCAAAGGTCATAGGGAGGCCCGCTAACTTGTGGTCTAGCCTGATGGTGTCATTCGTACACTCTTTCATGCCTAATCAAAAGCCCTATAAAAATTAGTTGTATTTGACCTACCTTCCAGGTCGATACTGACTCAAAATATCTCATACGCATCGACTACTCGATCCTATAGCATATAAAATACTTTTCAACTTGAATAAAATGTATGAGTAGGTAATCTTATACATTGGAAAACACTTCCTCAGCTAACTGGATCTAAGAACCAGGCTTTGAAGGTTCTCTCGCTAGTCTTTCCCTATTACATATTCTATTCCCGGTTTTAAGAGTCGCAACAATAGTTCATTCATTCACTCGGAAGCATGCCTTAGCTTAAAAGATCTCATTCACACACCTCAGTCAACTGATATGTGGGATAATGCTACTTATCTTTATAAGAGAACTATTGAAGATACATAAACAAAAAAAGAAAAGAAAATGCATGCCACTTCAACAACTATGATTTCATGATCCTGCTTTAGGTTGGATCTCTGCTTAAAAAAAATCATGAAAAGGAGTCAAACCTTTATTAAATCCTATATTGATAGATCGAAACTACCTTATTTTCTTTATTCAAATAGAAACTAAGACCACCTTCCGATCAATCCTACCTGGGTTTACATGGAGGGCCTTACTTTTGAGTTCTTCTGCACCCATTGACTTAGTTTTATTAAGCAACTCGAGATCTCTTCTTTCATCTCTCAGTTATGTTCTCTTAGATCATTCACGAGAATCAAGGGAACCAACATGGAAGCAAAGTAGCAACCAAAGCGAGAGAAGCTCGAAATTAGTATGCTTATACTTTTTAGGGTTTAGATCCGTATGTTTCTAAACAATGAAAAAAGGAAGAGCAGATAAGAATTGACATCATTCACAAGACCTAGTTTCTAGTTCTTTATGGAAAAAGAGATGATTGAATTATGTGTTCCTTTTCTTCTTGATGTTTTGTTCAAATAGGCTATTTATAGAATATAACAAAATTCATTAAATTTTCTATAATTCATCTGAATATTTTGCAATATTTTGTAAATAGTTTCATCTTCTACTATTCATAACAATTCCTCTTTTATTATTATTATTTTTTTATTTTCTCAAATTGAAATTTCTAAAAAAACCTTTTTGTTTCAACTTTAGTTCCCAATTTGGATAAATGAATTTTCAACCAATTTTAATTCAAGTTTGTTATTTTAAACACATTTTTATTAAATTTTCTTAAAAAATTTAAAAATAGTTTAAATTTAAAATTTTAAAATAAATTCAATTTGATTTAAATGAATGTTAAATCATTTCAATTTCTAAAGAAAAAAGAGATGAATTTGAATTTTTAATAAATGTTTTTCACTTGAAAGT
>JBBPDI010000002.1:4065857-4080582 GCA_037974545.1 Cucumis variabilis
TTTGTCCATTTTGCTTTAATATCCCATCTTCTTTCAATGTGGGCTTTATTATTCTTCAACTATTATTATTTATTTTTTAAAGATTTAAATTAAACTTTTTTTTTTTGTTAAATTATCGTTTGGTTACGTTAATATTTTTACGTTTTAATTTTGGAATATTTTTTAAAATAGTAAAATAAAATAAAATATTTATAATATATAGTAAATTTTTTAATTCTATCAATAATAGACTTATATCAGTATCTCAATGTCTATCAATTTGACTGATAGAAGTATATTAATTTCTATCGATGTCTATCGTTGATAGAGTATGAAATTTTATTTTATTGTGTAAATATTTTGTTAAATTTGCCATTTTTTTACAATTTTTCACCTTTTATACATTTAATGAATCTTAAATTTAGTCATATTGGTTAGTTTATATATATATATATATATAAACAAAATTTAAAATTATTTACGACACGTGTAACAAAAAGTAAAAGCTCACGAAGCTGCCATTATTTTCATAAATTTCAGATTTGTCCTTATTGGTTTTGAATTTCATGTAGAACGTATGCAAATCTTTCTTGTATTGTTACTTCTCCTTCTTCGTATTTCAACATTTTCTTGTTCCTGATTTCTTCTTCTTCTCTTTCAGAATTTCTTCCTTCTTTGTCATCTCTCATCTTCGACGTCATCTCCTTATTTTTTTTTCATTATCAGGTATTGTGTTGTTCTTCTTCTTCTTTTTACTACAAATCTAAATGATCGTGTACTAATATCAAAACGATATTGGTATAAATTTTAGATTCGGTACAAGATCGTGTACTAAGATTGTTTAGATTTAATACAAGATTTTATACCAAGATCGTTTAGATATTGGTCATTTAGATTTGGTACAATATTGTTTAGATTTAGAAATCTTGTACCAAGACTTAGATATTAGTACAATATTGTTTAGATTTAGAAATCTTGTACCAAGACTTTAGATATTGGTACACAGTTTCATTTAGATAGTTTATATATTGATCGTTTAAATTTAATACACGGTTGTTTAGATCTTGGTACATGAGATTTGGTACAATATTATTTAACAAGATCATTTTACAAAGATATAAAGGATCGTGTACCAATATCTGAACGATTAGATATTTTTTTTGCTCGCCTATGTGTGGTCGATTAATTATAGGTTACTTTGTTATTTTACGTTGTGGGCTTCTGAGTTTTTTTTTTTCAAAATTGTTCTATATTGTGTAAATATTTTTGCGTTTTGTTATATATTTTTTTAAAAAAACTCCTTTAGTTTTCTCTTATATATTATTGATTTTTAAACCAAAACTTTTTGTTAAAATTTAAAAATATTTTCACACATTGTATTTCCTTACCTGAAGAGTATTGTTATATATATATATATATATATATATATCAAATTTTGGTAACATTTAACTTTGAAAAATTTAATTGAAGATTTATAGAAAGTTTAAGATTAAACTTGGGCAATGGAATGCATTGAAATTAACATTGAAAAACTTCAAAATATGAACACCAAAATGTATTTAGAGTCAAATCTGTTTGAGAATTATAGTCATGTGTATATAAGTTAGGGTTTATTTCAAAGATTACGAACTATTTAAACAACAATTTAATCCTGAAACTTTTGTTTGTAACAATGTGTTATGGAAATTTTATTTGAAAAACTTATATTAATATTTTAGAGGGATGAGGAGAGGAGATAGCAAATGTTGATAAATCCAATTTATACATAAATTAAAAACGTTCATTATTTTTACTCTCCATTAAGCATTACACGTTGAGATGACTCTTGAAGTGTTAAGAAACTCACTTCTAGATAAGATTCTCATTTGACATATCTAAGAAAAATCACTTCTCACAAGGAGTGTTTGATATTTTGATCGATTCTAATGCGGTTCCGATTTAGTTTGGTTGTTTTATCTTAGGGGTGTAGTGTCATTATTATAATTGTTTGCATTCCGAGCAGAGTTGTAAAATGTTTTAAAGAGAGCTTGATATCCACGAACTCGACTTTTTTCTTAACAAGTTTTTATTTTGCAGATTTTGGCTACATACCCTAAACGTTCAATTCTAATGCGATGAACTTCAGACAATGAGGTCTAGACATTCATCTTCAACACAATGAGCACCAAGCGATATAATTTAGGTGACTTTAATTCTTGCGTCTAAACTATCAAGCGATCAAACTTTCAAGTTGTTCTGTCCTAGGTGTCCAGATCTAGATGCCTTACTCGAATTTTAACGTATTGTTCACAATACCTAGTTCCACCATCTTGTAGTATTTGAACTTTAATATGTAATAATTTAATTTTTATACTTTAAAAATTATGATAATTTCAATCCCGGAAAAAATCCATCAAAATCAAGTATGAATTTTTATTAAATAATGGCTCCATATTTGTAGTTTATAAATGTATGCATTAATTCTTAGTTAGTTTTTCAATCAACATAGATAAGAAATTTCATTAAACTCTAAACTTATTTTATATAATATGATCAAACTGTTACCAATTTTAAAGTATAAGAATTATATAGTTGCACACAACAAATTAAACACTAAATAATTACAAAAATGAAAGTACATAACTAAACATATCATTCAAAAGCTCATGTGCTATATTGTAGTTCCTAGGGGCGAAATCGAGTTGGGTTGGGTTGGAAGACATTCTCAACCCAACCCATATTTTCAGGTTATTTAGATTGGTAACCCGAATAACTTAAATTTAGTTTTCAATCCAACTCGTAAAATATGAGTTAGGTTGGTTGTACAGCTTTTTTAACCTTTTACGGTTTCTAGTTTAGGACGGAACGGATGTCTCGGATCTGAGACGGAGGAGGAGATGCAGAGGTTGAGATCAAAGACGGACAGAAGCTACGAGTCTCGTCCTCTCAAGTTCGAACAGAATAGATACGTCTCAGATAGACGAAGGAGGAGATGTCGGAGAGTTGAGACGAAGGAGGAGACGCCAGAGGTTGTTACGCGAGGGAGAGGTGGAGGCAGAAGGCAGCGAGAGACGTTGAGATGAGGGATGGGACATAACACGACCTAAAAGAAATTAAGAAACCTAATTTTTTTTAAAAAATAATATATTTATATTTATTTATTTATTTATTTATATATATATTATATTAATTCAGGTTGGGTTGGGTTGAACCAAAATTTTCAACTCCCAACCCAGCTCGAAAAAATTAAAATTTTTTAATCCAACCCAATTCATATTTTAACTTAACTCAATCCAATCCTTATTATATAGATTGGATAGTTCAAGTTATTCAAGTTCAACCTATATTCTTATAGCCCTATAGTTTCATAAAAATTTATATTTTTTAACATTATTTTTTACATTTTAAAATAAGTAAGTATCACACTATATGAGGAGTTTAAAAGTTTCGTAGAACTTCATATAGAAAATACAATTCTTACAAGTAACTCTAATAAATTTGGAAAACTTTTTTCTATGAAAACGAGATTTGATAAGGAAAAATGGTTGCTCATAAATGTATTTAAAGAACATATTGAAGAATCACTATCTAAAAAAAAAAAAAACCGAATATGTTGAAAATCATTATCTAAAAAGTAATCTAGAAGGTGTCATTCAAATACTTCACTCCAATGGAATTGTTTTTCAAACCTAAATTTAAAACATTGCTCCAAATTAAGTTTATAGCTTTGCTTTAGGAAGTACTTCATTTTTCTAGCTCGGTCAAACCAACACATGCCCTAAATAGGATATCATTTTGACCTAATAATAACGTTCATTATCCAAATTCTCTTAAGAAAATTTTTAAAAAGTTATTTCAATAGAAAAATTCTCAAAATGTTTATCAACTTTTTTTAATGTTTCCGGATGAACCAAGTTGCTATCACATTGAGGTGGCGCCAATTCTTTTATATATATATATATCCCCTATCTTGAAATGTCACACCTAAGCCATGCTATTAGGTACGAAGAGTAAGCTTAATAGAACTACTTAAACTATAGTAGCTTACTTGGTATAACTACCAACAATAGCTATTGGTAGTTAGACCAAAATCCATGTCTTTAACTATATCAAGCAAACCTCCATTGTTTTATAATATATTTTACCAATATTAACTATACCAAAAATAAATTACCAAATACCACTTCTAAATAAAATTATTATTTTTTTCTTTTTATCAAAACTCACATAAATAAGACATCAACTACCTATTCAAAAGTTAACCATTCAATCTATATGTCCATCGTTAAATTTATATATATAAATAAATGATAAGATATATTACTATCTAATTCTAAAACTCCCTATTACTCTTTTATTCTAACTTTAGCATCAACTGTTTTTCAAGTTATCTATTTTTCAAATTACGTACCTACTTAACTATTTAACAGACATCAACATATATAATAGCAATAATAATTATATCAAATTTGAAAATTTGTTGGTCAAATCCCTATAATATTTATATTGAAAATTAGTTATTATTATTATTATTATTATTATTATTATATATATATATATATATGAAAACTTGAGAAAATGGGGTAAGCTAAGAATGTAAAAGAGTTGTGATATCACTATCAAATCCCAACTTCCTAATATGTTTGTTGATAAGACTTGGCTTCAAATCCACAATTACGTAATCAGGAGAAATTTGTAATGACACGTGGCAAAGACCCAATGACCAACCTGACCAACTCATCTAATTTAGGAAACCTACATGAAAATTACTGTTATGTCGTAAGCTTACACTTGGACAACTCTATCGTCTGCTTGACACGTAGCTTAATTGGTCAAAATGGCAAAATTGAAAATCTGTACTTTCTACTTTTCTACGTATTTCTTCACTTAATATTCAATTCAATCATAGGATATTTGGATATATTATTTTAAGTCTTAAAATATTTGTTTTCCCTATCCACTAATTTAGCTAGATCTCCTTTTATTTTAGTTCATCCAAACTTTCTAAAAACATATCTTCAAATTGCATTTCATAAAATAAAAGCTCCTTTAAGGTATCTTTATGAAGACGTTTATAACAAACTAATAACCTAAAATTTATTTTAAGATTTATAGAAGAAATATGAGAAATTTATATAGTAATGGTTATGAGTAGCAAAATAAAATAAAGCTATTTACACGTATAATAATAATAGAAAAAACTTAAATGAGTTATAGAGTTTCTTTTATCTTTTATAGATTTTGCTATATTTTATAAGTAGTTTAATTTTTTGCTATTGTTGTGCATGAATTTTTGCATACTCAAAGAGAACCTATCGGAGAGCCTAAGTGAGCTTACTGAGAGCTCAATGGACCCATAGGGTGAAAACCTACATGAGGTGAGTCTAAGCGAGCTTAGTAAGAGCTCGATGGACCCATGAGGTGAACCCAAGCGAGCTCTATGGTAGCTCGATGGACCCATGAGGTAAGCCTAAGCAAGCCAAGTGAGGGCATAGTAAACTCATAAGGTGCATTTAAGAGAAGATCTAAGAGCCTAGGAGAGAGATCAAAAGAAGCATCCCATGGGAGAGCTTAGATAGCTTCATGGAACACATGAGGCAAGCTTAAAGAAAGCTCGAAGAAGCTTGGGAGAGATTAGCTCAAAAGCATCCTTTCAAGATAAGTAAATTGATAAGAGTGTCATAGGAGAAAGATCCACATGGGAGAACCTAACGTGCTAAGAGGAGTCATAGAAGGAGGACCCATAAGAGAGAGCCTAGCCTCCTATGAGGAGCTCGCATGAGGAGGACAACCCATTAGGGAAAGCCCAAAGTCCTAAAAAAAGCTTAAATGGGGGGGGGGACCATTAGAGATAGTCTAACTTCCTAAAAGGAAGAGGAGCCACAAGGAAAAGTACAACTAAGGCAGTACCAAGGAGAGCTTGAGGATCCATGAAGCTAGGAAGACCTTTGAGCCATTGAATGTGAGTATACGACATCACTACAAGAAATGAGAGATCTCCCAATGCACAAAGTTGTCAGTAGATATACGAAAAAACGTTAGAAAAAGATCTCTCGAAGCATAAATACCTGTCCTAGGACAATAGTCGAGCGAAATACATCGGGAGATGCCTTTATTTATTTAATTTTTAAACAAAAACACCTTCCATTATTCAACCACTATGTATCAAAATCTCAGTAAACATATTGAGTTCAATGTCTTCTGCTTGCTTATGATGACAATATATTATAAAAAATATATATAACTCATGTAAATAATAGTAAAATGTTAGAATCTCTATATGAAAAGTTTTAGCAATTATTTGCATAAAAATACTGCTAATTGCACACTATCCAGCAAGCATGCAGCCAAGACTCGACAAGTTCAAAGAATAGTCATAATCTTGTAAATCAACAAGAAGTTTTAATAAATCATTAACAACAAACTTACAGATGCACTACTAGAAAAAAAGGGTTTACTTGACGCTTTTTACCTGTCAAGTATTTGTTTACTCAACGCTTTTCAATGCTCAAGTAATCTAGTGTCAAGAATAAGGGAGGTTTATTTGACAATTTTTAAGCGTTAAGTAAAATTACACTTGATAGTTTATAACTGTCAAGTATATGAGATTACTTGACATTTTTTACCCGTCAAGTAATCTAGTGTTAAGAATGAAATAAGTGAGATAATCAATAATACCCTTTAGCTATACCTAAAGTAATTAACTATGAGAATAGCTAAAGAGAGAGAAAGAGCAAACAACACATAAGACTTTGTTAACCCAGTTCAGTGAATTCCACCTACGTCTAGAGAGCTTCTTAGCTCAAATAAGAAATATTATTAAGATTCAAAAGAGCAAGCAACTTATCACTATTAACAAGAAATTTCTTCTAGTAAAGCAACTCTTTTAAGTTATAACAAAAACTTAAAACAAAGATAGGCTCTCCTGAATTTGTATTTGAATCTTCTTGAAGCCCTGAATTTATTGACCGTAGTTCAACTATTTCAGTCTTACTTCATATTTTTTATCAACTGGTACACAGTAAAAATCACCTGTAGATCTTCAGTAATTTTTCATAATAAAGAAGGTAATTGAAGTACCTTCGAAACTTTCTCTAGAAAAAATACTTTCGAATTGGAAGTTCAATGACGAGCGTGCCGAACCAAGTGAAGAGCTTCGATATTTAAAGACTTTATCAAATCTTCGAGATCTTCTTATTTAAAAGATAGGAAAATTACATCAAATAACAAAAAAAAAATTAGAAAAAACAGCCCATAACACCTCTTTTTGCATATTATGAATATGACAACTATGACAAATAATTAATGATATCATACGATTATCAGATGGATATGAGGTGGTTATCGAAAGCCTACTAAAGGGCTATTAGAGGTTATTGCTTTTAAATTTTCTACTTTTACAAATTCAGAAAATGTTGTGACATAGACTCTATTATCATAAATTTTTTTTTATTTTCACAAAAGCCCCTAAAAGATATAGATAAAAGATTCCTATTAACGAGGACAATCTTTTATCTTTTAACATAAATATCTCTTTATCCATTTTTATAAAATAATCAACGATCGTTAAATAATAATGAAAAATCTTCTTAATTCTTTTTGACAAAAAAAAACCTAACAAACTCCCTCTTTTTGTAGAAAAGAGAAGAATTATTTTTAGAATTATTTTTATGTTCAATCAGATGCCAAAGAAAAGATAATAATACAGAACCATCTTGAAAAGCAAAGTTTTTTAGAAGTTTATATCAAAATGGGTCATCAATTAGACATAGCAACCGGACATATACAACCAAACATTTATTCAAGAATAATCACAAAACATACATCAGAAATCACAACTATATAACCATCAAACGTCACAACCACAAAAGCACTGTTACTACTCCCCCTTTGAACACAAAAAGAAGTCAATTTTAAGACTGGTTTATAGAATTGGATGAAGAAAGAAGGATCTTCAAATGTCAAACAAGATTATCCACCTCCAATCTCCAATCAGATAACAAATTAATAGATGTGCGAAGTGCCCAAAACTTTAATGGGACCTTATTTAGCATGTATCATAACTTTGGCCATCTCCTGTAATGTTATGTTTTTTTTTTCCGTTTAACTAGTCCATTCTGTTTAGGAGTTAAAGGAGCAGAGTACTTATAATGATTTCCTTCCAAGTCACAAAAATTGTTGAATTCCTCATTCTCGAATTCTCTTCCATGGTCATTGAGAATCCTCATAATGTTCTTCCATTGTTCTCGCTGTAGACTCATACATAAGATTATGCAAATCTTGATAGTGTCAAATTTTTCTTTTAAAAAATTTTACCCATATAAAACGTGAATAAGCATCAACACATACAAGAACATAATTTTTTCCACCAAGGCTCTCAATTTGCATTGAACCCATTAAATTCATATGAAGTAATTCAAGAACTCTGTCTGTATAACATTCACTAACACTTTTGTGAGAATATCTGATTTTCTTACCAAGTTGACAATCTCTACAAACTAATCGGTTGTTTATATCAAGATTAGGTATTCCCAGGATAGCTTCATTTTTTTAATGCCTTGGTGATTGTTTTTAGACTAGCATGTTCAAATTTTCTATTCCACAATTGAGTCTATTCCTCCTTTGACAGATTAAAAATTGATTTTTGTTTGACACCCAGTGATAACAGTTATTAATTTGTCGAATTCATTTCATAAAAATAGTATTATTATTATCTGTCACAATACATTCTTCTTTGCAAAAATTTATTGTATAACCTTGGTCACACAGTTGGCTAATACTAATTAAATTTGCTGTAAGTCCTTCAACATACCTGACATCATCAAGTTTTGGAAGATTTGTATTAATAATATTTTCTTTTGTTAAAATTTTTTCTTTTGCTCCATCATCAAAAGTTGCGTGTCTTGAAGAATATTAGTGACTGTCTGTCATATCCCTTGAGCAACTGCAATCAAAATATCAATCTTCAGTTGATGTTTGAATCACTGTGAAAGCAACATTACATTAATCAAAGGATTGCTTTACTCTCCACACCATATTACTTTTCCTTGACTTGTATATAGCAGGCTTACATTTCTGAAGTGCACGATTGAAACTTGGTTTGAAGGACATCTTCTGATGATTGATTATATCTTTTTGCAATTTGTAACAAAAAGGTCTTATATGATCTCTTCTACCACAGTAATGACAAGTCCAGATCCTCAAATTTTTATAAATACATTTATTTTCGACGAACTTTGCTGAACTCTCTTCAAATTCTCTCTTGATTTTTACGGAAACAAAAATAGTTGAGTTCTTCTATTTATCCTGATGACCTGATGAATTATAACCGAGAACATACCAATTAAAACTTGATTTTTTAGTATACAGGATTTGGTTTAGATCATCTGTGCCGAAATTCAACATTTTTACTAATTTTGACATATGTTGATACTCTATTTGAATTTCTTTTGGTTTCAGTTTTAATGAAGATATAATAGTCAAGAATTGTTGATTGTCATTGAGCAACTCTTGTATTATCTCTTTCTCAGCAGAATGAGATGATGAATCTTCCTTCCATTGATGTTGTAACTGATCAAAGGATAGGGTATTCTCCTTATTTGAATTTAAATCTTTAACACAAGATACGAAGTCATCTTTAGATAAAATACTAACAAAAGCTTTAGTATATTCTCTTTCCCCATCACTATTATCAGACTCTTCATCTAATAGGGTAGCATCAAAGTTTTTCTTCTGTCTCTTCATAAAAGTAGGGCATTCAGTTTGATAATGGCCATATCCTTCACACTTCCTACATTTGAAAGATATATTTGATATCTTTATCACTTGGCTTGTCAGACTCTCTCCTTTTATAATTGTTCTGGTCTCTACTATTAAAACCATAATTATTTACGTTTATGAATTAATTTCTTAACCTTTAGAGAATTGCTTGGTTAACATGGCAATTGACTCATTTATGTTATCGTTTGAGGATTTACTTTTATCAAAAGATTTACTTCGTCATGAACATATTGAAAAGAAATTCCTTTTTCCTTTTTGTTTTCTCTATGAGATATAACAGTTTCAAAAGTATGGAGAGACCCAAATAATTCATCCAATTTTAAGGTAGTAATATCATGCACTTCTTCAATCACTATAACTGTCACATCAAATTTTCTAGGTAAAGAACGCAAAACCTTTCTTATCAGTTTAGACTCAAATATCCTCTCACCAAGATTGAAGGACCCATTTGCAATTTCCAACACTCTCACATTATATTCAACAATAGTTTCTTTTTTCATCATTCTCAATGATTCAAATTTAAAAGTCAAAAGTTGTAACCGAGAGATTTTTACCTTAGAGGTACCTTCAAATGCAACTTCAAGAATTTTCCTGGCATCTTTTGCTGATCTATAGGAACTTATTAACTTAAATGCATTTAAATCCACTTCGTTATAGATAGCATTAAGCTCGTGAGTTTCATAATGCAGCTTGTTCTTTTGCCTTATTCCAATCGACTTCATGTTTTTTAGTGGATTTACCATCAACGGTAATCATAGGTGACTCCCATCCAGCGACAACAGCTCTTTAGGTCTTTCCATCAAGAGATTTGAGAAATGATGTCCTGCGAGTTTTCCAATATGAGTAGTTTTTTTCATCAAGAACAGGAGGTCTAGTAGTTGATTTGCCTTCTTTGATCATCTCCATTGATTTAGAACCTTGCTCTAATACCAAGTGAAATAAGTGAAATAATCAATAATATCATTTAGCTATTCCTAAAGTAACTAACTGTGAGAATAGCTAAAGAGACAGAAATAGCAAATAACACAGAAGGCTTTGTTAACTCAGTTGGTGAATTTCGCCTACGACTGGAGAGCTTCTTAGCTCAAATAAGAAATACTATTAAGATTCAAAAGAACAAACAACTTATCACTACTAAGAATAAATTTCTTCTAGTAAAGCAACTCTTTTAAGTTATAACAAAAACTTAAAACAAAAACAGGCTCCCCCTGCATTTGTGTTTGAATCTTATTAAAGATAAACTCAGGCTCCCCCTGGATTTATTGACTGTAGTTCAACTATTTCAGTCTTGTTTCATATTTCTTACCAACTGGTACACAATAAGACCACTTGAAGATCTTCATTAATTTTTCATAATAAGGAAGGGAATTGAAGTACCTTCAAAACTATCTCCCGAAAGAATACTTTTGAATTGAAAGTCTGGTGACGTGCAAGTCTAACCAAGCGATCGAAGAGCTTCAACATTGATAGACTTTATCAAATCTTTGAGATCTTCTTATTTAAAAAGTATAGATAAAAGATTCCTATTAATGAGGACAATCTTTTATCTTTTAACACAAATATCTCTTCATCCATTTTATATAAAATAATCAATGATCATTAAATAATAATAAAAAGAATCTTATTAATTTTATTTTGACAAAAAACTCAACATAGAATAAGAGGTTTTTTTATTTTTATTTTTTTTTTTACAGTTTTTAAGCGTCAAGTAAAATTATACTTGACAGTTTATAAACATCAAGTATATAAGTTTAGTTGACATTTTCTACATGTCAAGAATTTATTTATTCTTGACACGCTTTGCATGTCAAGTTTTTTTATTAAAAAAATTCAAATGAAAATTTATATATTTTTAAATATCCATATAATTTATTCGACACCTGTTTTTCTGTTTTTAAGTCGACAATGATGAACATAAGTAAAGCAAGAGAGTACACAGATGTGCTAAACTACACATTAATTGAACAATTGAATCAACTCAAACTTTTCATCAAATAACTAATTATATTTTAACAAACTGCATATATCAATGAACCATACATATAGTTGGTCATTACACACTTAATTACAACATATATGTGCAACCCAAATTTCTAACAATAGCCCAAACTTTGCATCTATATCTGATATAAACAAAATATATGTGCAGTCTAGAGGTGTACCATATTAATATGGAGATTCTCCTATATCCAGTATTAACAAAATATACACGTCTAAGCTAACCCAAAAAATATAATTGATTCACCTAAAACCAATAAATATATATGTCTATCTAACCCCAAAGAACTTAGATAATCACCATAATCACATGTGGCCACCCAAAAAATCAGCTAGCTCCATTTGCACTTCATCCAACTCGAATTGACTATATGAGCTCCTTGTATCAATCTAATATAAAGCTCAAAATATTAAAGTTAATACTTTGATTACTTGAATTATATTGTCCAAAATCATTCAAACAATCATTTAAACACAACATACTGAATTTGTGAATACTATGCTCCCATTAGTGATTATATCTCTCATTTATCTCATCACATAGTACCCGTATTCAACTACTCCAACTTGCAAAGGACATTGTAAACACATAAATTACCAAAATACATAATGGTGCTTTCACTTACCTTCACTGTTTTCCATATTGGTTATTTTCGACTTGTTTGAATATTTTTTTGATATTGAAAGATAGTAATAGCCCTATTGCCAAAAAACAACTAAACATTATAATGAAGTGAACTTTAAAATGAAAAACATCATATATGAAAAAAGCTCACTTCCGTGTCAATTACATATCTAATATCTACTCTACATGTTGTTCTTAGTGTGGATGTGTTGCACAATCAAATAAATTGCAAAGGAATGCCACTCAGATGTTTTGATTTGATTGGAAGAAATGATATGGCTCAAGGCGTAGTGAATTTCTCGACATCTTTCTTTTTTCACGATGCTTAAATTGATTATGATTTAGTTATGATAATAACCAAGTAATGAGTTGGGGGCATTTTCAAAATCCTTAGGAAAGTTCCTGACGTATTAGTAGCTTGCTAGTTCCTTCATCAAATCTTTCTATACCTCTATGTGAGTTCACTGTCTCTCCATGATACACCCAATCTGTATAGGAGGGAGGATATTCCAATCATTAATAAATGTCGCTTCACACCCTCTAATAAGTTCCAATCTGTTCATACATCTCTTCCATGGACATCTTGTTCATCCGTACTCATCGACGTGATACTTTGCAATCTCTAAAAATTGGAACACTCCCTCTTTTTACTCAACCTAGAACTTATTTTTATGTTTCATCCAATCCTTGTTCCACTACAACAAATATGTCTTTTAATAACATCAAACCATAACAATTTTTATAACCTGCTATAAAAAGTAAGGAAAAAAGCGGAAAAGGAAATAAAATTTTCCCTCTTTTTTCCCCAAAATTCCCTTTTCCCCCCGAATTCTAAAAAAGCCCTAATTTTCTCCCCTAATTTTTCCTCATTCTTTCTTCCATCTACCATTTCTTCATCTTCTTTGTAAACTTCACAGAACGAAAGGTCGACGATTTCTTCACCTTCTTCGCGCAAATCTCCCACAACGCCCAAGCTTCAACACACTTTCTCACCGTCTCCATCTACCATTTCTTCATCTTCTTTGAAAACTTTATGGAACGAAAGCTCGATGATTTTTTCACCTTCTTCGCGCACATCTCCCACAACGCTCAAGCTTCAACACACTTTCTCACGGTCTTCACCGAAAGCTCCAGATGGCCATCCAAATCTCTCTTCACTTTTCATATCTTCTTTCAATTCATCCCTTCTATTTTATTATCGCTTCTGTAATCTCTTCAATCTCTTTTCATCTTTTATAGATTTTGTGATGGGAATCTCGTTTTTATCATTCTTTCTAATTGTTATTTCTTCATCTTTTCCTGATTTCTTATTCTCTTTTAGTGTCTTTGTTGTTTGTTAGACTGCTTGATTTGATTACTTTTGTAGGTTTCTTTTTGTTTTGTCTCAGCTTCTTACACAAACTGAAATAGCCGGCAAAGGGAAAGGAGAAATGGGATTGACCTTCACCAAGCTCTTCAGTAGGATTTTTGCTAAATCTGTGTACTTGAAAATGAGGCCAGCGAAGAATTTCCATTTTCAAGAGGACATGATGCTCTGAGTTCTAGTTCAGAAACTGACCATGAGGTAAACTTTTTATGTGAATTTAAATTTTTGTGGCAGGGTAAAAACTTGTTTATCGACTCGATTGGTTTTTGATTAATTACCAAATAAACTGAGTGAGCTTCATAATTTAGATATTTATTTAATTTGCTCAAAGAGTACTTCAGGTCTTAAAGAGAAGCCAACTGTGTGCAAATTTCTTAATTTCTTCTTATAGAATTGTTGGTATAATCGTTTTGTTATGTAGATTGTTGATTTATTTTGATTCAGTTCATTAATTTAGTAGAGTTGTTAATTCGTCACTTAGTTTCTTGGGATTTTCCTTGTTGGGGTGTAAACGTCGATTGCGTGCGTCAATTTTGTTAAATTTACCAGTATCCATTAGTTTAAGTTTATGAATTCATTGGTGATTTAACATTTATTAGAGCATGTGTTTGGCATTTTATTTTCAATTAATATTGATTTTAACTTGGTGAGGAAGAGGAAGAGAAGGTAAAGTACTGACTAGTATTTTGCTCGCTTTGATCCAACATAGGCTTGAGATTGTTTTATATTTGCCTATTTATGCATATTATACTATTCAAGGGGAAAACGACTCTTAATAGTTGTTTCCAGTTGCATGGTGGTCGTCGAGCTACTCTTACATCTTCAGTGAAAGTAAAAATGGCACAGTTTATGGATTCTAATTCTGTGCCTATAGAGATTGAAAATTTAAAAGAGAAGATGCAGGAGGTTGTACCCGAACCTGTTAAAATTTTTCCTTGGAAGGAAGCAGAGAAGATACTGGTGGAGAGACTGGTTTTTATGGGGAAGGAGACACTGAA
>JBBPDI010000002.1:4080682-4106859 GCA_037974545.1 Cucumis variabilis
AGCCTAATTCACCTTCAAAATTATTGATACCACTTTTGTAAGAATGGTTATTTTAATTTATTCATAAATTTTATGATGATAATAATAATAATTTTTATTGTATTATTTTTGCCTTTTGGCATCTATAATTGAAAAGAAATGATATTGAATTACATGATTTTTCATTCTATGTATATTTGGAATAAGCTAATTTTTTATAAATTTCAAATGAACATGGACAAAGGTTATAATTATTTTAAATCTTGTAAAAATAGTTATAGATGTATTAAAATATCATAATATACCACGATAAATAGACACACAGAGCTAGTAGTATATCTTTGCAATCGTCATTTGTTGTAGTAGTAAATTGTGGTGTTTTAATATGTTTTATAAATATTTTGGTTAATTTTATTATATTTAAAAATAATTTTGAATTTTATCTTTTATCTTTTATTATGAAAAAAAATGTATTTTACCATTGTATCTACATAAACTATTTTTAAAATCTCATTAATAACCGCGTCCACTTCCATTTTCCATTTTCCATGTTTCTATTTGAGAATTTTCCTCACTCTCAATTTCAAAAGGAATATAAGAGTGTTTGACATTAAGTTGATTATTATTGTTAATGATTGTCATGGAAGTATAACAATTTGTGCAAGTTTGAAAAGATTTGCACTCTATTTATGCACGTGATTGTGTTGAAAATACAAGGTACAAAGTAACTTTTGTAAAATCTGAATTGTTTTTAATGTTTGGTAAACTACATTATTATTTTATAAAACATAATCATTTTTTAAATTCTAACTAACGTGTGTGAAAGTCGATAAGTAGATGCTCCTATATTTGACATCTCTAAAAAACGGTTGATTTTTTAATATTGGAATAAATATATTATAATAATATTCATCCATATTAATATATTTTTCACACATATTTTTCAATTCTTAATTGATTAAACTTTTTTACCTCGATTTTTTTCTTAAACGTGATTAAATAATTTAGGTTAAACAAAATTAGATGAAATTCTAATCATATAAAATTTTAAAAGGGGTTTTGTCAAAAACAATAACGAAAAAATAAACTATTTACACTTACGAAAATTTGTTTTTTCAAGGGTAAATAATTTATCTATTTTATTATTTTTTTTATCATTTACCACTTTAAAAAACTATTTATTAATTAATTACATTTTTGTGAAAAACAAAATTAACTATCAATGTGAAAATTATTAAAATAGTAAGCTTATTTTAGTTCATATAATTAAAATCGGACCAATTTAGTAATAGTTAATTTACTAATATAGCTAGTTTTTCTAGTTTAAAATTAAAATTTATCCAACGTTATTTTATTCCTTTCACACTTGATTTATTAACAAAAATTATAGAGATTTTATAATGATAACTCTTTTGGCATAAAATATTAAGCATGTAGCAATTTTCTAAACAATTTGTAAATGTAGTAAATTTTGTATTCTTTTTTAAAATATTTCAAAATTGTCCTTGTTTTAAAAGAAAAATCATTCTCCACAATTTTCTCCTTCTCCACGATTTTCTCTTTCTCCACGATTTTCTCCATTTTCCATCTTCACCGTCGTTTTCTCCATTCTCTATCTTCACCACCCCTCCTCCATCTCACCGTCGTTTCTTCTCCATCTTCTATGTGATTTTCTCCTGCTTTAAGATCATTTCTTTCCTCTGCGATTTTCTTCCATCTCAGTTTGATATTTTTTTCAATGTGATTCTTCCCTAAAATTTTACTTCATCAAACTTTTACAATTTGATTTAATTTCATTATTGTAGGTTGATTTGGTTCAATTCAATTGAATGATCTTACTAGTATTTTTATATTAAAAAAAGTGTTTAATTTCACTTGTTTTGGATTTGATCAGTTGAGGCTTCGTAGAAATTGAGCATATTAATAATTTTTCTATCACTTTTACATTTTAAGGTTAAAAGAAATTGAGTTTTCTTTTCTAAAAATATTGATGAATACAAGTGTAGACTATTAGTTGGATTAGTTAATATGAGCATAGTGATATTAGTCTATCATTCATAAACATGTATCTTAGTGCATCATTTCGTAAGTTATCACTTACAGTAGTCTATCAATGATAGACTCATATCCTAGTCCATCACTGATATTAGTCAATCGGTGATAGCTCTAGCTTCTATAATGCTTTGAGTGTAACACTAGGATGATAAACTATATATATATATATATATATATTGTAGTAATTCAGAATTATGATTAATCAATGTTATGAGTGTAATACTACCTCTATTATGCAAGTGTCTAGCAGAAGGACCACGAAAAAAAATTGATTAATGAGAAGAAAAGTCATCAAAATATAGTCATTGTTGTCGTGCTGGTCACAAAATGATGTGACATTACATTGTTGATAAGAATCATTATGCTTGAAGATAGAGAACGCTTTTTGTTAGCAGTAGTTACTTTATTGTAAAGTAGTAATATGAAGTAATGTAGTAGTTACTTTATTGAAAAGCAGTAATACGAAGTAATATCATAATAGAGTTTAATTTATAGTTGATAGTTTCTATCGGTTATAAACTTTACTATGAAATTTATCGTTGATAGCTTCTATCAATGATAGACTTCAATATAGATATTAACAAAACTTTTTTTTCAATAAAATGCACCCATTAATACTAATTTGCAATAATTCAACATGTATAATACTAATTTCTTAATGGGAACACAAAAGCACATAACTTGCAATGATTATTCAACCCGTGATCTAACATTTTTCTATATTAATATGGTAAAATCAACTAAATATGAAGAGGTAACGTCACTGTGAAGTCTTTTTGACCATTATGGTCTATCATTAATAAACTTCAACATCCATTGAAGATCAGTCAATTTGCAATATTCAACCTGTGGTGCAACACTTTTCTATATCAACTGAACAAAATCAAATAAAATATGAAGTCTATCATTGATCTTTTCTATCATGAAATATCCGCAAAACTAATAATACAATATCCATTTACTCAATGAGACAGTTCTAAATCAAAACTAGGGACAAATCAATCGGTCTCTTGCAATATTCTAGTCTTTTGCATTCTCCAACATTTTCTTTGATTGGTTAAGTAGTCTCTTCGGCCTAACATTTTTAACATTCTTTGCTATTTCCATAATTTTCATTTTTTTTCTTGAACAACCTGAAATGATAATGTTGAATTAGAGTTTATAAATATATATTATAATGAAAACAATCTAAACATCTTCCAAGTCTAATAGTGACAGAAACATATGACTAATAGACCCTAAACAATAACACACAAATTGAAAAAAGATTAGCATGCTGAAGAAACAAGTTAAACATTCCAACACAAACAAGTTCAACATCCTCCAAATCTATCAATCAGTGATCGAAACATATCATTGATAGACCATAAGCAACATCCCACACAAAATACACTGTAGACTAGAGCTTGAATTAGAGTTTATAAATATATATTATAATGCAAGCAATCTAAACATCTTCCAAATCTATTAATGATCATAGAAATCAATTACTGAAAGACCTTTAAGCAACATCACAAAAAATATGCACATTAAACTAAAATTTCTACTAACATCTCCAAACATATTTCAAATCCATTAATGATAGAACATATCGTTGATAGTTCAAGAAACATCCCATAAATAAATGCTCATAAACTAAAACATCTAGCAACATATCTTTGTGCAAACAAAGCAAACATCCTCAAAGTCTATCAATAAAAGAAACATATCACTGATAGTCCTAAGCAACAACATATATAGAAAAATGCACATTGAAGTAAAGCATTTACTAACGTCTCAATACAAACAAACTAAACATCTCTCAAGTTTATCACTAATACAAACATATCACTAATAGACTATAACCCTAAGCAACAAAACACAAACTGAAAACATATTAGCATGCCGAAGAAACAAGTTCAACATCCTCCAAATCTATCAATCAGTGATATAAACATATCACACTGATAGACCATAGGCAACATCTCACACAAAATGCACTTTAGACTAGAGCTTGAATTAGAGTTTATAAATATAAATTATAATGCAAGCAATCTAAACATCTTATCCATATCTATTAGTAATAGAAATCAATCACTGAAAGACCTTTAAGCAACATCACAAAAAATATGCACATTAAAATAAAGTATCTACTAACATCCCTAAACATATTCCAAGTCTATCGATAATAGAACGCATCATCGATAGTTTAAGAAACATCACATAAATAAATGCACATAAACTAAAACATCTACCAACACATCTTAGCTCAAACAAACAAATTAGCATGCTGAAAAAACAAGCTCAACATCCCAATGCAAATAAGTTCAACATCTTTCAAATCTATCAATCAGTGATAGAAACATATCACAGATAGATTCTAAGCAACATCACACAAAAAATGTACTTTAAAATAGAGCTTCTGCTAACTTTCCAAGACAAACAAGTTAAACAAATTCAAGTTGATAGAAACATCATTGATAGAACTTTAAACAACAACATATAAAAATGTACATAAAACTAAATTATCTACTAACATCCCAATGCAAACAAACTAAACATCTCTCAAGTCTATCAATGATATATAAACATATCATAAATAGACCTTAACCCTAAGTAACAACACAACACAATCAAACAAAAAATGAAGAAATCAATTTCAAACAAATGGAAAAAGAAGAAAATCTATTTCAAATATATTACGACCAAACGGAAAAAAAAAATAAGTGGAGAACATGAACTGAAGCGGAAAGCCTGAAGCGAAGCCGAAAACTTGAAGCGAAGAAAGTGAAAGACAATGAAGTGGAGAACGTGAAGCGAAGCCGAAAATGAAGGCACAGGCACCACAAAACCAAATTAGAATACGAAGAAAAGAGAAGAAAGTGGAAGATGGAAGAAAAACGTGAAGCGAAGCGTGAAATTGTGTTTGAAATCGGAATACGAAACGTAAAATGTATATGGCTTGTTGTAGGGGCATTTTCGTCTTTTACCTTGGAATGTAAATAAAATTTGCCATATTTGCAATTCTTTTAAATATTTACTATATCCTTAATTAATTTATATTGATTTGCTATATCCCTAGTCAGCCCTATTCTTATACTCCTAGTAATTCCATGAAAATTTATATTTTTTAACATTTATTTTTTACATTTTAAAATAGTTAAGTATCACACTATATACAAGGAGGAGTTTAAAAGTTTCTTAGAACTTCATATAGAAAAATACAATTCTTACAAGTAACTCTAAGAAATTTGCAAAACTTTTTTTCTATGAAAACGAGATTTAATAAGGAAAAATGGTTACTCATAAATGTATTTAAAGAACATATTGAAAAATCACTATCTAAAAAAAAAAAACGAATATGTTGAAAATCATTATCTAAAAAGTAATCTACAAGGTGTCATTCAAATACTTCACTCCAATGGAATTGTTTTTCAAACCTAAATTTAAACATTGCTCCAAATTAAGTTTATAGCTTTGCTTTCGGAAGTACTTCATTTTTCTAGCTTGGTCAACCCAACACATGCCCTAAATAGGATATCATTTTGACCTAATAATAACGTTCATTATCCAAATTCTCTTAAGAAAATTTTTAAAAAGTTATTTCAATAGAAAAATTCTCAAAATGTTTATCAACTTTTTTTAATCCTGATGAACCAAGTTGCTATCACATTGAGGTGGCGTCAATTCTTTTATGTCACACCTAAGCCATGCTATTAGGTACGAAGAGTCAAGCTTAATAGAACTACTTAAACTAGTAGCTTACTTGGTATAACTACCAACAATAGCTATTGGTAGTTAGACCAAAATCCATGTCTTTAACTATATCAAGCAACCTCCATTGTTTTATACTATATTTTACCAATATTAGCTATAACAAAAATAAATTACCAAATATCACTTCTAAATAAAATTATCTTTTTTTTTTATTATTATCAAAATTCACACAAATAAAACGTCAACTACCTATTCAAAAGTTAACCGTTCAATCTATTTTTCCATCGTTAAATTTATATATATAAATAAAAGATAAGATATATTGCTATCTAATTCTAAAACTCCCTATTACTCTTTTATTCTAACTTTAGCATAACTGTTTTTCAAGTTTTCTTTTTTTCAAATTACGTACCTATTTAACTATTTAAAAGACATCAACATATATAATAATAATGATAATTCTATCAAATTTGAAAATTTATTGTTCAAATCCCTATAATATTATATTGAAAGTTAATTATTATTATTATTATTATTATTATTATTATTATTATTATTATTATAATATGAAAACTTGAGAAAATGGGAAGGTAAGCTAAGAATGTAAAAGAGTTGTGATATCACTATCAAATCCCAACTTCCTAATATGTTTGTTGATAAGACTTGGCTTCAAATCCCCAATTCCGATGTCAGGAGAAATTTGTAATGACACGTGGCAAAGACCCAATGGCCAACCTGACCAACTCATCTAATTTAGGAAACCTACATGAAAATTACTGTTATGTCGTAAGCTTAAACTTGGACAACTCTATCGTCTGCTTGACACGTTAGCTTAATTGGTCAAAATGGAAAAATTGAAAATGTGTACTTTCTACTTTTCTACGTATTTCTTCACTTAATATTCAATTCAATCATAGGATATTTGGATATATTATTTTAAGTGTTAAAATATTTGTTTTCCCTATCCACTAATTTAGCTAGATCTCCTTTTATTTTAGTTCATCCAACCTTTCTTTATATCTTCAAATTACATTTCATAAAATAAAAGCTCCTTTTAAGGTATCTTTACGAAGAAGTTTATAACAAACTAATAACCTAAAATTAATTTTAATATTTATAGAAGAAATATGAGAAATTTATATAGTAATGGTTATGAGTAGCAAAATAAGATAAAGCTATTTACACGTATAATAATAATAGAAAAAACTTAAATGAGTTATAGAGTTTCTTTTATTCTTTTTATAGATTTTGCTATATTTTATAAGTAGTTTAATTTTTTTGCTATTGTTGTGCGTGAATTTTCACATACTCAAAGTGAACCTATCAGAGAGCCTAAGCGATCTTACTAAGAGCTCAGTGGACCCATAGAGTGAAAAACTACATGACGTGAGTCTAAGCGAGCTTAGTAAGAGCTCAATGAACCCATGAAGTGAACCCAAACGAGCTCTATGGTAGCTCGATGGACCCATGAGGTAAGCCTAAGCAAGCCAAGTGAGAACTTAGTAGACTCATAAGTTGCATTCAAGAAAAGATCTAAGAGCCTAGGAGAGAGATCAAAAGAAGCATCCCATGGGAGAGCTTAGATAACTTCATGAAACACATGAGGTAAGCTCAAGGAAAGCTCGAAGAAGCTTGGGAGAGATTACCTGAAAAGCATCCTTTCAAGATAAGTAAGTTGATAAGAATGTCATAGGAGGAAGATACACATGGGAGAGCCTAACCTGCTAGGAGGAGTCATAGAAGGAGGACCCACAAGGGAGAGCCTAGCCTCCTATGAGGAGCTCAGAGGAGGACAACCCATTTAGGAAAGCCCAACCTCCTAAAAAAAGCTTAAATGAGGGGGACCTATTAGAGATAGTCTAACTTCCAAAAAGGAAGAGGAGCCACAAGGGAAAGTACAACTAAGGCAATACCAAGGAGAGCTTGAGGATCCATGAAGCTAGGAAGACCTTTGAGCCATTGAATGTGAGTAGATATACGACATCACTACAAGAAATGAGGGATCTTCCGACGCACAAAATTGTCAGTAGATATACGAAAAAACATTAGAAAAAGATCTCTCGGACCATAAATACCTGTCCCAGGACAATAGTCAGGCGAAACACATCGAGAGATGCCTTTATTTATTTAATTTTTAAACAAAAACAACTTCCATTATTCAACCATTATGTATCAAAACCTCAGTAAACATATTGTGTTCAATGTCTTCCGCTTGCTTATGATGACAGTATACTATAAAAAATATAACTCATGTAAATAATAGTAAAATGTTAGAATCTCTATATGAAAAGTTTTAGCAATTATTCGCATAAAATACTGCTAATTACACATCATCCAGCAAGCATGCAACTAAGACTCGACAATTCCAAAGAATAGTCATAATCTTGTAAATCAACAAGAAGTTTTAATAAATCATTAACAACAAACTTACAGATGCACTACTAAAAAAAAAGGTTTACTTGACGCTTTTTACCTGTCAAGTATTTGTTTACTCAACGCCTTTCAATGCTCAAATAATCTAGTGTCAAGAATAAGGGAGGTTTACTTAACAGTTTTTAAGCGTTAAGTAACATTACACTTGATAGTTTATAATTGTCAAGTATATGAGATTACTTGACATTTTTTACCCGTCAACTAATCTGGTGTTAAGAATGAAATAAGTGAGATAATCAATAATACCCTTTGGTTATACCTAAAGTAATTAACTATGAGAATAGCTAATTAAAGAGACAGAAAGAGCAAACAACACAGAAGACTTTGTTAACCCAGTTCAGTGAATTCCACCTACGTCTAGAGAGCTTCTTAGCTCAAATAAGAAATATTATTAAGATTCAAAAGAGCAAGCAACTTATCACTACTAACAAGAAATTTCTTCTAGTAAAGCAACTCTTTTAAGTTATAATAAAAACTTAAAACAAAGATAGGCTCCCCTGAATTTGTATTTGAATTTTATTGAAGTTAAACTCAGACTCCCCTGAATTTATTGACCGTAGTTCAACTATTTTAGTCTTATTTCATATTTCTTATCAACTAGTACACAATAAAACCACCTGTAGATCTTTAGTAATTTTTCATAATAAAGAAGGTAATTGAAGTACCTTCGAAACTTTCTCTAGAAAGAATACTTTCGAATTGGAAGTTCAATGACGGGCGTGCTGAACCAAGTGAAGAGCTTCGATATTTAAAGCCTTTATCAAATCTTCGAGATCTTCTTATTTAAAAGATAGGAAAATTGCATCAAATAACAAAAAAATTAGAAAAAAGCAGCCCATAGCATCTCTTTTTTGCATATTACGAATATGACAACTATGACAAGTAATTAATGATATCATAAGGTTATCAGATGGATATCAAGCGGTTAGCGAAAGCCTACTAAAGGGCTATTAGAGGTTATTGCTTTTAAATTTTCTACTTTTGCAAATTCAGAAAATGTTATGACATGGACTCTATTATCATAATTTTTTTTACTATTTTTACAAAAAGCCCCTAAAAGATATAGATAAAAGATTCATATTAACGAGGACAATCTTTTATCTTTTAACATAAATATCTCTTTATCCATTTTTATAAAATAATCAGCGATCGTTAAATAATAATAAAAAATCTTCTTAATTCTTTTTTACAAAAAAAAAAAACCTAACAAACTCCCTCTTTTTGTAGAAAAGAGAAGAATTATTTTTATGTTCAATCAGATGTCATAGAAATGATAATAATACAAAACCATCTTGAAAAACAGAGTTTTTTAGAAGTTTATATCAAAATGGGTCATCAATTAGACATAGCAGCCAGACATATACAACCAGACATTTATCCAAGAATAATCACAAAACATACATCAGAAATCACAGCTATATAACCATAAAACTTCACAACCATAAAAGCACTTTTACTACTCCCCTTTGAACACAAAAAGAAATCAATTTTGAGACTGATTTATAGAATTGGATGAAGAAAGAAGGATCTTCAAATGTCAAACAAGATTATTCAAATGTCAAACAAGATTATCCACCTCTAATCTCCGATCAGATAACAAATTAATAGATGTCCCAAAACTTTAATGGGACCTTATTTAGCATGTATCATAAATTTGGCCATCTCCTGTAATGTTATTTTATTTTTTCGTTTAACTACTCCATTATGGCGAGGAGTTAAAGGAGCAGAGTACTCATGATGATTTCCTTCCAAGTCACAAAAATTGTTGAATTCCTCATTCTCGAATTCTCTTCCATGGTTATTGAGAATCCTCATAATGTTCTTCCATTGTTCTCGTTGTATACTCATACATAAGATTATGCAAATCTTGATAGTGTCATATTTTCCCTTTAAAAAATTATACCCATATAAAACGTTAATAATCATCAACACATACAAGAACATATTTTTTTCCACCAAGGCTCTCGGTTTGCATTGAACACATTAAATTCATATGAAGTAATTCAAGAACTTCGTCCGTATAACATTCACTAACACTTTTTTGAGAAGATCTTATTTTCTTACCAAGTTGACAATCTCTACAAAATAACCAGTTGTTTATATCAAGATTGGGTATTTCCAGAATAGCTTCATTTTTTTAATGCCTTGGTGATTGTTTTTAGACTAGCATGTTCAAGTTTTCTATGCCACAATTGAGTTTATTCATCCTTTGACAAATTAAAAATTGATTTTTGTTTGATACCCAGTGATGACAGTTATCAATTTGTCAAATTCATTTCATAAAAATAGTATTGTTATTATCTGTCACAATACATTCTTCTTTGCAAAAATTTATTGTATAACCTTGGTCACATAGTTGGCTAATACTGATTAAATTTGCCGTAAGTCCTTCAACATACGTAACATAATCAATTATTGGAAGATTTGTATTAATAATATTTTCTTTTTTCAAAATTCTTCCTTTTGCTCCATCATCAAAAGTTACGTGCCTTGAAGAACATTCTTTTAATTCTATAAATATGAGCAATTGTTTGTCCTATCCCTTGAGCAACTGCAATCAAAATATCAATCTTCAGTTGATGTTTGAATCATTGTGAAAGAAACATTACATTAATCAGAAGATTGCTTTACTCTCCACACCATATTAGTTTTCCTTGACTTGTATATAGCAGACTTAAATTTCTGAAGTGCACGATTGAAACTTGGTTTGAAGGACATCTTCTGATGATTGATTATATCTTTTTGCAATTTGTAACAAAAAGGTCTTATATGACCTCTTCTACGACAGTAATGACAAGTCCAGATCCTCAAATTTTTATAAATAGATTTATTTTCAACGAACTTTGCCAAACTCTCTTCAAATTCTCTCTTGATTTTTGTGGAAACAAAAATAGTCAAGTTCTTCTGTTTATCCTGATGACCTGATGAATTATAACCGAGACCATACCAATTTAAACTTGATTTTTTAATATTCAGGATTTTGTTTAGATCATTCTATGCCGAAATTCAACATTTTTACTGATTTTGACATATGTTGATACTCTATTTGAATTTCTTTCAGTTTCAGTTTTAATGAAGATATAATAGTCAACAATTGTTGATTTTCATTGAACAACTCTTGTATTTTCTCTTTCTCAACAGAATGAGCTGATGAATCTTTCTTCCATTGATGTTGTAACTGATCAAAGGATAGGGTATTCTCCTTATTTGAATTTGAATCTTTAACACAAGATACGAAGTCATCTTTAGATAAAATACTAACAAAAGCTTTAGTATATTCTCTTTCCTCGTCACTATCATCAGACTCTTCATCTAATAGGGTAGCATTAAAGTTTTTCTTCTGTCTCTTCATAAAATTAGGGCATTCAGTTTGATAATGTCTATATCCTTCACACTCCCTACATTTGAAAGATATATCTGATATCTTTATCACTTGGCTTGTCAGACTCTCTCCTTTTATAATTGTTCTGGTCTCTACTATTAAAACCATTATTATTTGTGTTTATGAATTAATTTCTTAACTTTTAGAGAATTTTTTGTTTAACATGGCAATTGACTAATTTATGTTATCGTTTGAGGATTTACTTTTATCAAAAGATTTACTCCGCCATGAACATATTGAAAAGCAATTCTTTTTCCTTTTTGTTTTCTCTATCAGATATAACAATTTCAAAAGTATGGAGAGACCCAAATAATTCATCCAATTTTAAGGTAGTAATATCATGCGCTTCTTCAATCGCTATAATTTTCATATCAAATTTTCTAGGTAAAGAATGCAAAACCTTTCTTACCAGTATAGACTCAAATATCCTCTCACCAAGATTAAAGGACTCATTTGCAATTTCCAACACTGTCACATATATTCAACAATAGTTTCTTCTTCCATCATTCTCAATGATTCAAATTTAAAAGTCAAAAGTTGTAACCGAGAGATGTTTACCTTAGAGATACCTTCAAATGCAACCTCAAGAATTTTCCAGGCATCTTTTGCTGATCTATAGGAACTTATTAACTTAATATATTTAGATCCACTTCGTTATAGATAACATTAAGCTCGTGAGTTTCATAATGAAGCTTGTTCTTTTGCCTTATTCCAATCGACTTCAAGTTTTTGAGTGGATTTAACATCAACGGTAATCATAGGTGGCTCCCATCCAACGACAACAGCTCTTTAGGCCTTCCCATCAAGAGATTTGAGAAATGACGTCATGCGAGTTTTCCAATATGAGTAATTTTATTCATCAAGAATAGGAGGTCTAATAGTTGATCTGTCTTCTTTGATCATCTCCATTGATTTAGAACCTTGCTCTATACCATGTGAAATAAGTGAGATAATCAATAATATCATTTAGCTATTCCTAAAGTAATTAACTGTGAGAATAGCTAAAGAGACAAAAAGAGCAAATAACACAGAAGGCTTTGTTAACTCAGTTGGTGAATTTTGCATACGAGTGGAGAGCTTCTTAGCTCAAATAAGAAATACTATTAAGATTTAAAAGAAAAAACAACTTATCACTACTAAGAAGAAATTTCTTCTAGTAAAGCAACTCTTTTAAGTTATAACAAAAACTTAAAACAAAGACAGGCTCCCCCTGCATTTGTGTTGAATCTTTTTGAAGATAAACTCAGGCTTCCCCTGAATTTATTGACTGTAGTTCAACTGTTTCAGTCTTGTTTCATATTTCTTATCAACTGGTACACAATAAGACCACTTGTAGATCTTCAGTAATTTTTCATAATAAAGAAGGGAATTGAAGTACCTTCAAAACTATCTCTCAAAAGAATACTTTTGAATTGAAAGTCCAGTGACGTGCAAGTCTAACAAAGCGATCTAAGAGCTTCAACATTGAAAGAGTATCAAATCTTCGAGATCTTCTTATTTAAAAAATATAGATGAAAGATTCCTATTAACGAGGACAATCTTTTATCTTTTAACATAAATATCTCTTCATCTATTTTATATAAAATAATCAATGATCATTAAATAATAATAAAAAGAATCTTATTAATTTTTTTTGACAAAAAACTGAACATAGAATAAGAGTTTTTTTTTTTTTTTTTACAGTTTTTAAGCGTAAAGTAAAATTATACTTTATAGTTTATAAACATCAAGTATATAAGTTTGGTTGACATTTTCTACACGTCAAGATTTTGTTTATTCTTGACACGCTTTGCATGTCAAGTTTTTTTTTTTTTTATTTTCAAATGAAAAATTATATATTTTTAAATATCATATAATTTATTCGACACCTGTTTTTCTGTTTTGAAGTCGAACAATGATGAACATAAGTAAAGCAAGAGAGTACATAAATATGCTAAACTACACATTAATTGAACAATTGAATCAACTCAAACTTTTCATCAAATAACTAATTATATTTTAACAAACTACATATAGCAATGAACCATACATATAGTTGATCATTACACACTTAACTACAAATATATGTGCAGCCCAAATTTCTAACAATGGCCCAAACTTTGCATCTATATCTGATATAAACAAAATATATGTGCAGTCCAAAGGTGTACCATATTAATATTGAGATTCACCTATATCCAGTATCAACAAAATATACACGTCTAAGCTAACCCAAAAAATATAATTGATTCATCTAAAATCAATAAATATATATGTCTATCTAACCCAAAAGAACTTAGATAATCACAATAATCACATGTGGCCACCCAAAAAATCAGCTAACTCCATTTGCACTTCATCCAACTCGAATTGAGTATATGAGCTCCTTGTATCAATCTAATATAAAGCTCAAAATATTAAAGTTAATACTTTGATTACTTGAATCATATTATATAAAATAATTCAAACAATCATTTAAACACAACATACTGAATTTGTGAATACTATGCTCCCATTAGTGATTATATCTATCATGTATCTCATCACATAGTACCCGTATTCAACTACTCTAACTTGCAAAGAACACTGTAAACACATAAATTACCAAAATACATAATGGTGCAAATAGCGAATACTTTTAATTAATGAATAAATATGCTTTCACTTACCTTCACTGTTTTTCATATTGGTTGTTTTCAACTTGTTTGAATATTTTTTTGATATTGAAAGATAGTAATAGCCTTATTGCCAAAAAACAACTACACGTTATAATGAAGTGAACTTTAAAATGAAAAACATCATATATGAAAGAAGCTCACTTCTGTGTCAGTTACATATCTAATATCTACTCTACATGTTGTTCTTAGAGTGGATGTGTTGCACAATCAAATCAATTGCAAAGGAATGCCACTAAGATGTTTTGATTTGATTGGAAGAAATGATATGGCTCAAGGTAGTGAATTCCTCGACATCTTTCTTTTTTCACGATGCTCAAATTGATTATGATTTAGTTATGATAATAACCAAGTAATGAGTTAGGGGCATTTTCAAAATCCTTAGGAAAGTTCGTGACGTATTAGTAGACTGCTAGTTCCTTCATCATATCTTTGTATACCTCTATGCAAGTTCACTGACTCTCCATGATACACCCAATCTGTATAGGAGGGGGATATTCCAATCGTTAATAAATGTCGCTTCACACCTTCTAATAGTCCCAATCTGTTCATACATCTCTTACATGGACACCTTGTTCGTCCATACTCATCGATGTGATACTTTGCAACCTCTAAAAATTGGAACACTCCCTCTCTTTACTCAAACGAAAACTTATTTCTAAGTTTCATCCAATCCTTGTTCATCGTTAAAGACCGAGAACATAAGTAGGTTTGATTGGTCTTATATTCCTCCTTTCAAACCTTAAACTTACTCCATGAATAAGCTATGCTCAATCTCCCAATTTTTTCACCAAAGCTAAGTATAAACTACAGATTTATGTTACATAACTACAGAATGGTTGGAACAAACTAACCACAAATAACTTAAATCTTTACGATTTACCTACCAGTTTCGACATACTTTACAATCTACATTACACTTCAAACCCCCATAACTATTAACAAATTCAAAACTAAGTTTGAACTAAAGAGGCTACCATAACTGCATAATAGCCATAATAAATCAACCACAAATTACTTTAATCTTTACAAGCTACCTAACAGTTCCCACAAAAAAACTACTAATAGATAAACAACTAATTTGAACTGAAGGCTACCGTAACTGTAGAATAGCCATAATAAATCAACCACAAATTACTTCAATCTTTACAACCTACCTAACAGTTCCCACAAATAAAACTACTCAGAGATAAACAACAACTAAGTTTGAACCATAACTCCAGAATAACCATAAGAAATCTGATCCACAAAGTACAGAAATTTTAAAAAAATTATGACCCTACCCCTAAAATATTAAAATCATTACACATGCTTCCTCAAATTCAATACAACACCCCTCCCCCCTCAAATTCAATTACTATCTCAAATTCAATCTAAAATTAATTCTTAAATCCTAAAAACAATTCAACTTCATATTCAATATTAAAACATATAATTTAATTAATTAATATTGATTAATTAATTAGTTGATTTGAAATTTCTATTAATTTAATATTTTTGAAATTAATAGAATTATGTTATTCTCTCTTAGCTTGAATATGAAGATTCTTAGAGCCTTGCATGCATGCCAATCATGCCAAAAGTGCATTTTTTTAAAACTATTTTTTATATTTTTTCCATTTTTTAAAGTAAATTTTGGATATTTTTCTAAGGAAAAGAGGTTAATTAAGGTTAAAATATGATTATTTCAGAACGAGGAAATTCAAGGATTTCCAAGCTAAGGAATTGAGCTACTAGTTTGTGAGTAACAAAAAAAATTTCAATGTTTATTTATAAACGTGAGTTTAAAAGCTAATTGTTTCTAATCATGTTTGAGATTTCTAAATGATATTTCTTTATTGATTGATAAATGATTTGTGAAGTATGAATTTGAGTATAAAGTTCAAAAGTGTATGTTTAAAAGCATGAGTTTATGCAAGCATGATTTATAAACTATTTCAAGCATGTGTTATGAATCTGAGATATGAAAGAGATTTAAAGCAAACATATGTTTTAAGCTAAGTTTTCAAGCATTTTTCATGTCTCTATGTTCTATGTTACTCTCTATGACTAGTTATATGTACATAGTGGTTTTCTGTTACTAATGTGAAGGTTGATGAGCATATGTTCCTTGTACATCAGTGAAGGTGCAATTCGTCGTGCCTATATGGAGAAGGTTACAACAATTAGATTTGTGCCTATATTGAGAGAATTAAGTATGTCATTGACAGTGTGGTAGACCAACACCCATGTTTCATGTTAATAATGGGTTATAGGTTAATGATCTAGTAAAATTTATGAAATGTATTTCAAATGATTGAAAGATTCAAGTTCCATGTTTATGAAATGGTCTTCAACTGCTTGAATGTTTCTGAAAGCCAAAGATTTATACATAATTGTTTAAAAAACATGTTTTATAAAAATCTTCACTCACTAAGTTTTTCGACTTATTCTTTCAAATGTTTTCTCAATTGTTAGGTAGTGATCATCATGTCGAGCCTGCCCTTCAGCTGCTTGTCTCTATTTGTGAGCTAAAGTCATTATATTTTCATAGTCAGCATGTTTGTAGTGTGAGTTTCAAGTTATGGGCCTAGTTAGTAAATTGTTATCAAGTCTATGTTTCTATTGATGTACCATTAAGGTTGTAGCTAAAAGTCTAGGTTGTTTGCACAACATTTAGCTTACATTTTTCTTTAAGCATGCATCTAGGTTGTGACTGTTGGTTGAGTCAGATAGGTTAGATGGTTGGTGAGTGTTGTAAAAGTATGGTAATATTTGCCAACCTCCGCACCCTCTTTTGGGGTAAAGTTAGAAGTATAGAGAAATGGCTATGGGAGGGGGTGTAACAGAAGCTACTCATGTTAATGAGAGCCTGTACAAGAGTATGATAGGCAGTTTACTATATTTGAGTAATCGCAGATCTGCTTCGTTGGATCACTTGAACTCTTAAAGGTTCCTTAGTCCAAACAAAAACTATTGATGATGTGCCTGCCCCTAAGTCTACTCCTATAGAGAAGCCTCAAAGGTCCAAACTTGTGCCTTTTCGTCCCTCTAAAGGTACTAGATTGTCATTACCAATGCTAGCTACAAATCGTTTAAATTTGGATAAAAAAATCTAAACTATTTTTTCAAGATTTTTTGGTACACGATCGTTTAGATTTCATACACAATCGGTTTTTTTATAGACTTTTTGTTACACGATCGTTTAGATTTGGCTATTTTTAGAACATGATTGTTTAAATTTGGCTATTCAATATTCCAACGATTTTTTGACGATCTTTTATATTTGGCACACGATATTAAATAACCAAATAACAGTTTAAAAAAAAGAAAAATTACAGAAGAATAAGCGAAAAAGATGATAGAAAGGAAAAGAAAAATTGCAGAAGAAGGAAGATGGAAAAGAAGGGTAGAAGGAAATATTTAAAAAAAATTGCAGAAGAAGAAAAAAAGACGATGAAAATTTAAAAAAAAATCGCAGAAGAGGAAGATAAAAAAGATGAAGAAAATGAAAGGCAAACCTAGAATGTTTTAAAAAAACTGGCCAGATCATGAGCTTTTTCATTTTGTTATACGGGTAAATATTTTGTCGGTTTGTTATATTTTTTAAAATTATAAACTTTATAATTTAATTAAGCTTTATTAGATATTTTTATTTTTTTAGATATAATTCAAAATTAATTTATGAGAAAAAAATATTTAAATGAATTCAAATATTAATTTAATATGAATTAGATTCATAATAAAACTATAGATTAGAATTTAAAGCATATATGATACACATTATATTATTCGTTGAAGTCAATCTGAAACTACACATTTCATATACGTTGGCATACGAAAAATTTGATATATACAATATGTGAAATTCAAATTAATTGGGTTTTCAAGTTTTATATAAAACATTATTACAGTTGTTTATTATGTAATATGAAGTGTATATATGCAAAATAATTAAATATACATGTGTATGTATAAGAAAGTACGTAAAATATATATATATATCTTACTATTACGAAACTTATGAAAAAATCTATAATTGTTATAAATTATATTTGATATAAACATGGTATATATATTTGAAATTAATTACCAAACCAAATAAGTGCACAAATCTAAAAATTTTATCATATATCATCTTATACACCAAATAACATATGAGATGTTTATTTTTATTTTTCAATATGTTTATCAACACAAAAAATAAATCATAGTATATTTTTAAAAAAAAAAACTATAGAATTTGTAGAATAAAAAAAAAGTACCTACATTTTTACAAAACTCGAGCAACATAAAAACATAGGAATGAAAAAAGGAAAACAATCATGCAAAAAACCATATAACAATGACAAAAAAAAAATGAAAATAAATAGAATGTATATCTAAGAAAGAAAAAATAGACCTAATATTAACAATTAAGAAAATAAATATGTACTACCTCACATTATATGAAGGTTAATTTTCTTAAATATAACAAATTTTCTTAAATAAACCCTAAATCCTAAATTAAACCCTAACTTATTTTCTAGCCCTCATTTGTTATCTAACAAATATTTAGAAAAAATGCAACAAAATCAATGAAACCTTAAAATTTGATTTTCTAAAATGAAGATAATTTTTTAAAAATAGGGAAAAAAACTTGTCTAAGATAAAAACTCTAACTTATTTCTTAGTCATCATTTGATATCTAACAAATATTTAGAAAAAAAAGCAACACAGTTGGTGAAACCCTAACTTATTTCCTAGCCCTCATTTGTTATCTAACAAATATGTTTTCAAAAAAAAAAATGCAAGAAATTCAGTGATCCAAACTTCCACTCTCTTAACAATATTCTATGAAAAATGTATTATTCTTTCTTTTTTTCTTTTTCTTTTTTTGATGTAATTTTTAAATTCACATATTTACATTACAAAAAAACATGTGTAAATTGTTGGTCTTTCTTTATTGCTACAAATGTAATGAATGTTATTGAAGTATCAGTGAAACGTTGAGATATTTTTTAACATTTTTTAGTGTTTATTATATAGTGCTCAGTGCCCCCAATATAAAATTTCTAGATTCGCCACTGTACTAAAGAATAGTCAAATCTAAATGATCATGTACCAAGAATCTTGAAAAAAAAAATCGTTTAGATTTAGGTAGTCAAATTTAAACGATCGCGTAAGAAAAAATAGCTGAATCAAAACGATTGTTTACTAAATATATTACGCACGTTGTGTGCCAATTAATCACAGGACATTTTTGGTATTTTCTATTGTAGACCTGTAGGCTTTTTCCATTTTCGAAGTTGTTCTATTCATTGTAAATATTTTACCGCTTTGTTAAATTTTTTGAGGTATTTTCTATTGTAGACCTGTAGGCTTTTTCCATTTTCGAAGTTGTTTTATTCATTGTAAATATTTTACCGCTTTGTTAAATTTTTTGAAAGACCCCTTAAATAAATCGAATTTCATACAATTAAAAAATATATATATGTGTGTTATCTCACATTAAATTCGTCAAACTAAAATGAATAATAAATACCCAAAATCAAATGAATAATAAACTATTTTCATTTTTTTCCATGTTTGTGTTATTAAGAATTTCTTTCATTTTTTAAATAATATTAATCATAACAATGAATAGTGTTAGATCATTTGGGCATTACTTTTATGTGATTAATTTGAAGCTCAATGTGTCTTTTAAGTAAAATAAAGTTGTAATTTTAATCTTCTTAATATAATTATACCTATATAGTTAGGCTATATGAGTTAAAACCCCTATTTTATATGCATGGATTTAAGAGAGAGAGAAAAACGCTTTCTTTAAGGCCCAAAATTTAACAAATTAGGTAACTATGTTAAGATTTACAAAATGATAGATTTTTGGCAAGAATGCTGCATTAAATTGAAATGCAAAAGAGCTGGCATGAGTGAGCCCTAATTAAAAAAAAATAATAATTAAGATGCAACTAAAGTTGTAATGATGGTTATGGATATTTGAATTTCACAGCTTAATGTTTATTAGTTATAGTTAATTCCAATGTATATGTTTCCAAAGGTAACAAAATAAAATTTGAAACGAGCCATCTATATTTAAGTAAGTTTGAAAGCATTTGCATAGGTGTGGTTTTATTTTGGACACCATATAGAGTCAATTAATTTCTAATGATGATAAAGCAACAAATAAGATAATGGATCACATCACTCTAAAATTATGATGAATCAATGATGCCAATAATAGAGTGTATGCCCAAAGAATACAATATTGTAAATGTAGTTAAAGAAAGTAAGAGAAGCAAAATTAGATAATTAGGAATCAACAAAAAGGAAAAACTTTTCCAACATATAATAATAATATTGAAGACGAAGTAGTTGAAGTATTAAGACATTAAAAAAAAAAAAAAAAAAAAAAAAACTTTAGAGCAATTCGATTCTCATAATATACAAAATACAGATAAGTGATGCGTTTGGTTTAAGGTTTTGCCTTCAATGCAAGTTGAGAGCGACTTACAGTTACTTCTACATTTTCTTTTACTTACTAAACAAAATAACAAAATGTTCCCTACTATTATGTCTTAACCCACTCTTTGACCCAAATGGGTAAACTTTATGGGTGAAGGAAAATAGCCCCTATTAGGAGTACTTATTTTAAGCTCGGGAACTAAGAAATTTTATCTCATTGTATATGCCTTGGGTTCGATGTGCTTTCTAGACCAACCTAAAAATTGGAGTGGGTTGATTTAGCTACCCAAAAAATTACATAAATAGCTTCTTGATAGCTCTTGAAAAGAATTATCTTCCTTTGCTTAAATCACATAGTTGTACGATATTTAACAAATTATTCTAGTTCTTAGACAAAGCATTTGGAGCCTTCGGGAGAGTTAGGATGCTTTTCGAGCCAAAAAGACCAGCAATTAGCAAACCAAATGCAACAAACAAAGCCTTTCAGTAAAAAAACAGGTCAAACAACACGAAGTTATGCAAATGATCCAATGAATTCGTGTAGGTGACATGCGATAACTTCGTTAACTAGTTAAGTTTCTATTGATTAGGATGACCTAAATAACTTTGTCTTATTTCTAAGTGTATTATGAACTCTTGTTTGAGAGAAATTGTCCTTTGATTTGTACAAATGAGAATGGTTAGATTGTCTACTCAATAAGCCTACCATTTTGAGGGACAAGACCAAGTAAGAAGTTGGGAACATAATCACATAAGATAGACTTCACTCATTTCAAACTTTATGGTAATGAATGAATTCCACCCTTAGTGATTGTGTTTATGGTGAACATAATTACTCATTCCCCCACATAAACATGTTTATGGTCAATCATACAAGATGGTATTCACTGAAATGAGACTTGAACAAAGGATTCTACCCTCTCTATGACACGAGGGGGCTTTATGTTTATTGGTTGCACCATAAACAAATTGTTTATTAGAGAAGCACTAATATTCAAGAACTAAGGAGTAGCCAGGGGTGTAAAGGACTAGCTTGTTGTTATTGGTCTATATCCATGGACGCAAAAATATATTTACATTGAGAAGAGTTCACATATGAGTTTTTAATGGATTGTACACATTAACGAATATTGATTGATGTGATTGATGAGTTTAGCTAATTAATCTCATATTGTTGTAGCTTCTGATTTGTAGGTCCATTAAGTCTCTTTTTTAGCTCATAAAGGGTAATGAGGTTAATAAATCTTGGATGTAATTTGAAATGTTCAAATTTATTTAGAAAATTATCATAACATAGGTTATAAAGTTTATAATTTAATTAAGTTTTAGTATATAAATTTAATTTTTAGATATGTTTCAAAATTAAGTTACAAGAAAATAAAATATTTTAAATGAATTCAAATATTAATTTAACATGAATTAGATTCATATTAAAACTATAAATTAGAATTTAATGCACATATGATATAGATTAAAACTATATGTTATAAGAGAAATTTATATATGAATATGACTCAAATATAGATTAAATTAAAACTATATATTATGTAAGAGCTATTCATTTAAATATTATTTAAATAAAATACTAATTAAATATGATTTAATTCTAAAATTATCTTTCTGGTTGCGAGATTGCCATAATGCAGGGGTTGTTAACAAGTGAATCGAAGAAAATCCACGGTTTATCGAATTGTAAGGTATCTCCTTGCAAACAAGTATTATTGAATGAAGAAAGAACCCTAAAGGCTACAACTATTCTCGTTGCGAGAGACTGATACAAATTCCAAGCTAAAAGAAAATGGAAATAAAACCTCAACTACTTGTACTATCCTTTCCTTTCCCAAAGTACCATTTAACATCTCTAGTGATCCCTTCTCAAGCCTTTTTACTTTAGAAAAGCACTTTTTTGTTTTATATTTCAAAAGTAGCATAGTTTTAGAAAACTCGTAATTTTGTTCTTTTAGATCTACTCTAAGATTCTTTCCAAATTTTAAAAGCTCTTTGAAGAAAATTTCTCGATCTCTCTCAATCAAGTGCGTCACCGAGATAGTGTATTTTTTTATTAAAAATTTGAAAATAAAAAGGTATATAAGATGACGAAAATACCCAACTTGGTATTTCAAATGCTACATATTCTCCAAAAACATTAAACTCCAAACATTTTGCTCATTTCCAATGAGAAATGAACGATTTTGCTCCTATATTCGAACGACTTTCAGTGTGGTGTGCTTAAAGAACTTCAAATGAAATTAACAAAAATCATTTATATATTGCAATCATGTAACTTAAATGATTAGAAATTGAGGTTAACTCTTTTTGAGCTAAATTTGCCACGACTGTCCTCAAGTTGAAAAAAGAAGCATTTAGGTTAACTGCTCCCGAGTCATCGTGGCCCCAAGATGCACTGAGCTGAAAAATAGAAGCAATTTGTCATTGATCCTACTCCAAAGTTACCCCGAAATGACCCAAGCTAAAAACATAAGCATTTATGTAATATGATCTCGAGTTAAGGTTGTCCCAAGATATCTCCTAGTTTAAAAACATAAGCAATTATGTCATTGATCCCGAGTCAAAGTTGTCCCGAGATGGCTCTGAGTTAAAGAATAGAACATTATGTCATATCATCTCAGACTAAGATTTCTTCGAGATGTCCTCAAGTTTAAAAACAGAAGCAATTATGTCATTGATCCCGAGCCAATTAGTTTAAATTAAAGTTCAATTTTTAGTCATAGAAGGAAGAATATTGTGGAATTTCTTGAATAAGAGCTCCCCTTCGTTGCTTTTGCTAATCGCAAGCAAAATTACATCGTCAAACAAGCTTGTAAAGTGTCGAACAATCCCCATGTTTTTAAGGTTGTTCTTGTTGATGCTCTCAAAGAACAAAAATTTGTAAGAAAAAATTATTCTAATATCCAAAATATCTCGTTACGTTGTTTGGCTTCTTTGTCTTTATTTTCAAATTTTAAATAAAAAAAACACACTATCTCGGTGATGCACTCAACCGAGAGACCAAGATAAATCATTCAAAGAGTTCTTTAAATTTTGGGAATAATTTTGGGGTCGATCTCGATTGAGATTGATCTCGAAAAAAACAAAATTACAAGTTTATTATAAACCTTTAAAATATAAAACAAAAAATGTGCTATTTCTCAACATTTTTCCTTTATGTTCCTCACTCATACTTGTAACTAATTTTCGTCCTCAATTACAATCTTGCCCCTTCTCCTATACTAATGAATGATGATTGGCCTTAAGAACCCAACGTCTGGCCTTAAGTACCCAACGTCTCCAAATTAACCTTGACCTCAAGACAAGGTTAAAATCTAGGAACTGTTGTTTTAAGTTGCCAACAAATTCACACATAGCCTTATGAGTAGGTATAGTCCCTCCCATCGAACTAGGATTTCTCGACCTCCTTTCAGAGACTACTGATTGCACACATCAAGGATCTCCTGCAGTTGGGTCAACCATTCAGAGTTTTTCAGTTAGTGGTGGTGGTGTGGGTTGCAGCACCTAATGAATGTCTAATGCTTTCTTCAATTGGGATATGTGTAACATTGGTTGAATGAAGGTGGAAGCCAACACTTTGAAACGGTACGCCATAGTCCCCACTTGTTCCTCAATTTGATAGAGACCAAAATACTTTTCTTATTTGCACTAAATTTATTGATAAAATACAGAGGCTTTGGGTCAAGTAACTTCCACTTGGACTTTTTCCATACCAATAATGTTAAAATATGATAGAGCCGCCAATTGGTAGGAGTTAGGAGACCCGAAAGGGCATCAACTGCTTCGTTTTCCAATGTTTGTTTGTATGGTACTTGAAAGACATACTCTACTAGTTTCGATAACGTTTCTGATATTCGAGAGAAATCGCAAGTTGATCTGTTAGAACAATAAAGCATTGACCCAACAAATAAGGTCAACAATACTGCACCACATTCACCATTGCCATCAGTTCTCTCTCAAATGGGTCTCACCCTACCCCTCTCCCTCAAATGGGTTTCGCCCTACCCCTCTTCGATGAGTGTTAATTGAAAAAAAAGCCATAGGACGATTGCTTTTAATTTCTTCGAGTCAGGCTCAAATCCTTTTTCGAAAATTAGGTATCCTAGATACTCTTTCTTTTCTTGCAAAAATTGACACTTGGCTTGGTTGATATATAGTTGGTTACTTTGTAGCACCCCAAACACCACTCGAAGATGTTGACAATCATCTTCGAAGCTGGCACTATATACAAGGATATCATTAAAGAAAACTAAAATAAATGTATGAAAATAAAGCCTGAAAATACATTTCATTAGTGACTGAAAAGTGGTAAGTGCATTAGTCAATGCCAATTACATAACCAAAATGGCCTTCGTGCGTTTGAAAAGCCTTCTTTTCCACATCCTTCATGTGCACCTTGACTTGATGATAGCCAGATTTAAGATCCATTTTGGAGAATACGTGAACTCCATATAACTCATCAAATAATTCTTCTACACAGGAATGGAAAACTTATCTGAGATAGTGACACAGTTTAAGGCATAGCAGTCAACACAAAACGCCATCTTTTGTCCTTTCACACCAGTACCACGAGGCTAGAATAGGGACTGGTGCTAGGCCAAATAATCCATCCCACTAATATCTCATTCACCAGTTTTCCTTCTGAGCATAATCGTACAGATATGGCCTTGCATTGACCAGGGTTGTTCCCTCCTGCAAATGAATGCAATGATCAATTTCTGGTTGGGGCGGTAATGTGTTGTGCCATTGTAAAAACTTAGAAAACTCCTGCAATAAGTTTCCAAATCCAGGAGGCACCAAGATATCCATTGCTTTCGCCCACCACTGTTCGTATCATCTTCGGTAACAGCCAATGCCCTACACTCAATGAGAAATCCTTGGTTTTTTTAAGGTTACTCGGGTTTTTGTCAAGCTGGGATGATTTTCAATGTGTTGGCAAAGATGCATGATTTACCATATTGGACTATGGAGTTGGATGTTGATTGTTAGGTTTGATTATGTATGTTGATTATATTCGTTTATTGCATCTAATTAGGACATTTTTATGTGTTGTAATCAAATATTTACGAACTCTTTGAATGACAGTGAATTCTGTCAGTATAATTCATATTATACAATATGACATCACTTTCAAATTAAGCCTGAAAACATAGAATTTCTGAAATTACTTTTCGCTAGTAAACCAAACATATAAATTGAAAAGTACTTTTTAACTGTATCAAACTCCTCTCAACAGATATAAAAAGTCAGCCAAGTTCCATTCAACTTTTATTCCACACAAACTTTCAACTTATTCTAACAATTGATCTTTCAACTAACCAAATTACATAAACAGCAAGAACAAAAAGGGCTTAAAATCCCTTCAGCAAACTTGACAGATTCATCATCAACTCCCAATCTTAATTCCACATCCCAAGTTTATTTTCTGGGCATAGTTTCTAGAATTTGAAAGCTTTCTTCTGTTTTTCAGGGCAATATAAGACAGGAAAGACGACAAGTACTTCCTCACCCGACCAGCATCATATAAATACAGTGACAAGCTCTCA
>JBBPDI010000002.1:4143897-4160989 GCA_037974545.1 Cucumis variabilis
ATATAGTTTATTCAAATCTCATTATTATTTTTAGGTATTTTACATTCTTCACTATTCATGTCAAGAATTTCTTCATGGGTATTTATATCCTCAATCGAGTCATTTTGATTGTTGACTATTTTTCTTTTTTTAGGACTTTTATCTTTAGAACCGATTAGCCTATCTCGCTTTTGGCGTGTTCCAAGCTTATTAATGACATTTTCCTATGTTAGAATATCAATTTTTGATGGAACATTTGAAGCTGATATATGTGACTTAGTTACTTTCTTCACATTTACAAATACATATGTTAATTGATTTGCTATATTTTGCAAATGAATTATTTTTTTAACTTCAAGTTCACACAGATTTGTACAAGAATCCAAATGAAACAATAACAATGTTGATTTGTACAAGAATCCAAATGAAACAATAACAATGCATTTCATGTAATTTCTTTTTTCAACTAGGGAATTTCTCCCTCTCATGTTGAGAATTTGTCTAATTAAAATAACAATCAATAAATCGTGCATGAAATACATCACGTAAGAGGGGTACACGATATTTAACAATTCATGGAGAATCAAATCCAACATATATTCCTAACTTCTTTTTAAGACCTATCTTAGTATGTTGTGGTGGAGTAATTTGAATATGTACTGCACATCCAAAAATTCTCAAATGGACAATATTTGGCTCATGACAATAAGCTAATTGTAACGATGAGCACTTATGATAAACCACTAATCGACATGCAAAATAGCATGTTCCGTACAAATTTAGGAAGCTTAACTCTCATAAAAAATGGTCTAGCAATTAATTACAAATGTTTTATAGATAATATAATTATGCTAAATCATTTTGTGTATGAACATAAGCTACAAGATGTTCAACATTAATCTCTATTAAATGACATACAATAATTGTCATATGCTTGGGATGTAAATTCACTAGCATTATTAAGACTAATGTTCTTAATTATATAATCAGGAAATTATGTTCTTAGCTTAATTGTTTGAGCAAGTCATATTGCAAATAGAAGGTTTTGACTTGATAAAAAGCATATGTGTGCCTATCTACTGGATGCGTCTATTAACACCATAAAATACTTCAATAATGGTCCACTTGTTGGTTAATAGGTCTGCATATATCACCATGAATTTATCCTAAAAATGAAGGTGATTCAATTTTCAGTTTAGCTGGTGATAGTCTAATTATTAATTTTTCTTGAGAAAAAGCATCACATGATAATTAGATTGAAGAATCTTCTGGTCCTTTAATGAGTGTCCATTGAAATTTTCAATAAATCTTCTTATCATTATAGATGTCACACCCCTTCCCAAACAATCCACACAATTTCAAAAGGAAACATGATGGACGAATAGTGAATGTCATCTCCCTCGATGTCACTCAGTAACCAACATACCAATAACAAGCCTCCTATAAAACATGACTTACAAGCAACATTTATGTTACCAAACTAGTGACAAACTTTTATATATAAACATAAGCCTCATAGAGGCTAGTTACACAATATTCGTTTATTACATTTCATTAACCAACATATATAACACAGAGGGAACACAAGTACACTTGGACTCAACCCCCACCACTAGACTCAAAAGCAAGCTAATTTTGAACACCTACCAAGTGTGCTTATAAGCAACGTCAGCAGTCAACACACTTAGGTTAAGGGAATTGTTAGGCTATCTGGAGATAGAGGAAAATAAAACAATGTCGAAAGCATGACCTAAATGAGCTCACTGAGTGACAGTTTAATAAACATATATTTTTCCTTTTGCAATACATTCGAGAACATGTTTTTTAACAAAGCATGTAAATTGTAAATCTTAATATCATTTTTAGCAAAACCTAGTAATATCAACTTAAAAATTTCATATAATCTTTTTATCTAGCCTTCATAATGGAACAATTTCCTTAATAATTTTTCTTAGAATTGTCCTAACTATCTTACCTTCAAATTTAAGCTTCAAATTCCAAGTATTGAGCTCTGTGGACTTCCAACAAGCAACCTTGTTCAAATTTCTAGTGAAACTGACCTCTTTTCCTTTCTTCACTCTAAAAAATACTCTTCTTACATCCTTCCACTCTGGCAGGCTTATATCACAAACTATACTTCTTTATGGTTCTTTTAGACAAATTTGATATAAACCCACTAGTAGTTTGTAAGCACCTTCCATTTGAAAATCACCTACTTATAGAGTCCTTTGTAAGGTTAAGGTGACACCTCTTGATTGATGTAAGCTTAATCTTTGCATGCTACAAACACTTGTTCTCCACTCAACTGATTTCCTTTGCTTCACCTAGGGTCCACCCAAACGCCTATCTTCAATTCACTTTACAATACTCCCCACAAGGCCATGGCGCCTCACCTAGCCAACTTGCTTTACACTTGGTTGCAAGCTTCCAATCTTAGAGGTTTCTAGCCTATCTCACCTAACCTTTACCATCTCGCAAGGCCTCAACATGCTCATGTCGCCTAATCTCTCAAACCCAAGCTTTTCTCGCTTGCACCTAGAGGTTAGTCTTTTCTCGTGTGGCCTTCAAGCATCATGTTGCCTAGCTAAACTTAAGGCAGGTTGCCTTGGCTGCATAGCTCCTCAAACCTAGCACATCCTTTGGCTTGTCATGACACCTAACTTAACACAAAAAGGTTCTCAACGCCTAGGATGCCTTGCCCTTGCCAAAATGGCTAGGACATGTCTTTGGAAGTTCACATGACATTCTTTGGCCGCCTAGCATATCAAAACCCCTAGCTTTTCAACACTTAGCCAAAATCCACATCAAACCTCTTTCTTTCTTTATCTTTGGGCGCCAACCTAGGACATGTCAAAATGCTTTGGCCGACAACCTCACAAAGCCTTCAACACTTAAGCTAATTTCTTCAACTCTTATTCAACCAACCACTACAACAACAACACTTTGTTCTTAATTAACCTATGTGTTCAAATTAAGCACAAGAGTAGAGAATCTAGGGTTTACAATAGACCCTGAATGACCTAATATATCATGAGAAATAGCACATAGATCTAAATTCATGAACTTCAGGTTCATTGTTACATACTTTTCAATTACTTATAGATAAGTATAATACAATCCAGAAGATAAAGTAGACAACTTTATCAAGATGTGTTTTTCAAAAGAGACAGTAGATATAATATAAAGATATTTTATCTCGTTCTTTCTATCAGTGTTAGTATGATCACCATTATAACATATATCTCTAAAAACTTAGAAGATTTCTATTTAATTGATTTGAGAACAATGCATTGTCAATGGTAGATTTTGTTCCTCAAGATAGAATAATATCTTCTTTTCTAAAGCCTTCAATCAGTTTGCAGAACTTGATATTATATTTACCTTTTCTTTGAACATTGTCAATTTGGAAAGGTATTTTTTTTACTTGTAAGTATTGTATGAGTAGTTGTACAATCTGCCATACATAGATTTTCTTTACTGATTTCTAAATCACCCAGCGTATGAAAATGATGCACGTGTCTTCATTAAAAAGAAATAATTGCAATGAGTAAAACATCACTTGCAATATAGAAAGGTTAATATTTAAAAAAAAAAAAGAAAAAAGAGATGAAGATAGATAATAAAAATAATAACAACATTATTTTAGATATTCTTAAAGTCAAAAGAACACTTGTTGTTCTATCAACTGTGTCGATTTTCTCTTTAGAAGTTTCAAAGAAATCTACCACATCCAAATTAATTAGGTTGAATGGATCAAATATATCATTATCTTGATAGACACAATTATCTTCTACATTTGACCATTTTTCTTCTCTAAGGAAACTTGATGTAGATCAATTAAGTGTTTTGGTATACAACAAATATGTGACAAATGTCCAGTCATACCACATAAGTATCATATACTTCTTCATCACCTTTTGAATTCTTATTCAGTGGAGTCTTTCTTTTATGCTCATAATTTAGTGTGGTTCATTTGAAGTTTAGATGATTAATATGTCTACCACAAAAATAATAATTGTTTCTTCCTCTTCCATGCTCTCTACCTCGACCTCGACCACAACCACGATTAAAATTCACAACATTCACTTCATCAGGAAATGACATTGTTCCAATTGGTCGAGATTCGTTGTTTTTCATTAACAATTCGTTGTTTTGTTTGACAATAAAGATATAAAAATGAGATCATAATATTTTTTAAAACCTTTTTCTCGATATTTCTATTTTTGGTGCATATTCAAGATATAAAAAGTTAAGAATGTCTTCTTCAACATATCCGCATCAATAATTTTTTCTCTGCATAACAGTAATTTTTAACGGATTTGAAATAATTTAGAATTATAATCATTTATTGATTTAAAATCTTGTATCTTCAAATGCATCTAATCATAAGAGCTTGGAGAAGATGAACTAATATTAAATGATCATATCTCTCTTTTAGTTTATTTAACAATATATAAGGATCTTTTATTGTTAAATATTTTGTCTTCAATCCCTCATGAATTTGACAACAAAGGAAAATCACTACTTTTTCTTTTTCTTGACTTGATGTTATATTTTATTCTTTAATTGTATCTTTGAGATTCATGGCATGGAGATGCTTCTCAGCATATAGAATCCATTACTAACAATTGTTACCGTTAATATTAAGGGTTATGAATTCTAGTTTTGCAAGATTTTTCATGGTAACACTATCATAAAATATTATAATTATATTAGAAATTTAATATGTATAATATCAATAATGCAAAATAAAATTTATTTTATTAAGTATAATAAAGTGAGAAAAACCTGACCTACCCTCAGTAGAGGAGACAATAGAAGGTCGTGCTAATATGTATAGTGAACTGAGGCTCAACAGGAACATGGTTATCGAGAAAATGGATTATTAAAAATAAGTATGATATATAAATATATAAATAAAATAAAATAAAATATATGAAATATAAATAAAAAAGATTTAATTTCTGGATTTCTCCAACAAGCTCCACTAACTCCCCCGCTGTTAGAATTTCACCAATGTTATGTGAAAAAGTAAAATAGTATAATTTTTCATTACCTGTTGCTTTAGTTAACAACTAGTAGAATAACCAAAGAAACTAATGTGATGTAAAGTTTGAGATACAAATGGAGTGATAATTCTTTGATACTTGACAACAAAAACTAATAGTGTGTTTGTGGGAGACACATGAAATAAGTGAGTGAAGGACATTTTTTTTTAATTACTTTCTGCATGGACATCTAATATCTATTATTGATATTTTTATAATAGTAAATTCATATTTGTGTAGAAAAGAAGATTAAATCTTATCAACTTAAATGTCCTCTTAATCATCCTATATAAAACTCTGAAGTATAAGTTTAATTTTTCACCAAATTTCAAACTAAAAATAAGGTTAATATCCATAAACTATTAGAGGATAATAAAATAAAGTGCGTTAAAAATTAAGTCAATGTTAGAAAAATAAGTGTGATTCCAAGAAGTTAGATTTATTCACGTGCATTTATGGGCGTTTGGTCTAGAAAGTTGAAAAGTAGGAGTATGTGCCACTTTTTATTTGACTTAGCTAGTCAACGAGTCTCACTACAAAAAAAAAATATCAAATTTATATCTTGTTAACTTCTTACATTGTGGATCATAAAAGTTCACAACTCGCTAGACTTCATAACTTTTACTCCTTATCACAGACTCCTTATCACAGACACTCTTTGTGTGTATACAAGATGAAAAAAATCACATTCATAATTTCTAATATAATTGTATAGAAGGACAAGAAAAAGCCAAAGTGAATTTTGTCTATTTTTTCTTCTTTTCACTTAAGAATTTTGACATTTTCATTATGTGATGGTTAGTAAAAGAATTTCTAAAATACTTTTAATTTTCCCTCTCTTTAGTTCTCTTCATTTTCTAAAATACTTTTAATTTTTGACATTACTGCACTGTTTTTCTCAGTTGCAAAGGTTGCCAGAAGGCCAAATTGAAACATGGGATTTTAAAGGGGATCACTAGTATGAGTTCATCGGAATAATGGTAAGAGATCGAGAGATTAGAGAAGATCAAGACACTAATGAGATCAAGATAGTGAGAAGAGATTGAGACCAATACTGAGAGTGATGGTCTGGTGTATACGAACAAGAAAACGAGAGAATAAAGAGAGAGAGGGAGAAATGAAAAGAAGAGACCATGATTATTAATAATCAACAAATGTGACGTATGAGAAAGGACAATATAAAATATAGAGGAGAGTGAGAGGAGACGAAGACCAATAATGAAAGTGGGTGAGGACAATCATGAAGATAGGAAGTGAAGGACCCAATATCCATTTCGTTTCGATAACTTTGCGTAGATATACCAAAAACATAAGGACGATAAAACTCTTAAAATTTAAAACATATCTTCGGTCTCATTTTAATATAAAGTTTTGTATTATCTAATCATTTTTTACAATTTCTTTTTGTTATGAGACTCTTATAAAAATTTACTTAACAAAAATCTAAAAAACAAAGATTTCCAATAGATAAAAAAAACATAAAATAAATAGTTAAAATGTGTTCTCTATGCTTTTAGTTTATTTGATCCATTTTAATTTTAGTAATTCCAACTATCTAACTTTACTCTTTACTTTTTAATAAATCATTATTTAATCCCTTTAAATTAATTTTTATGGAAATTGGTTAGTTGATAAATAATAATGTTCATACAGCAATAAACTAACAAATTAAATCAATTACATGATCATTTGATGTTTGTCCTATCAAATAAATGTTTCTTTATAGAAAAAATGTTATAGGGTTATAACTCACATAATATTTTCCAGTTTTCATAATAACCTTTATTCAAATGTACATTAAGTTGGAGAAAAATGAAATTACTTTAAGACCCACCCAACTTTGTTGAGTAACACCATAAAATTAAGCTTAAAGAATTGCATGGTAGGGAATGAGACTAAGATCTCATTTTCTCTTTCTTTATTATGGCTTAAGAAAAATCATTGCAATAATCCTATTTTTCCCAACACATTTTCTACGACAACCCAAAGGTTTGAAAGAGTTTATTCAAAGCATTTAAATCATATTATCGTTTGTATATTTAGTTGTTAGATAGAAATGACGTTTTTTTCTTGTAGAAAATAAATGATTTTGTTTTTAATATAATGATCAATAGACTTCATCTATAACTTTAGACGATAATAGATATTGAATAGACGTCTGTAATTATAAATATTTTGAATACTTTTTTATTTAAAATAATTTTTTTATTTGTATTCCTAACTTTGATGCTGCTAAACTTTTATATATTCCAAAAATAAAATAAAATAAAAAGTTGTATTAAAATGATGGAAGATGGCAGAAAATAGGTTAGATGGAAGTTGGGACGGTGTAGAACTTGAAATGATAAAGAAGGTGGGGGCCAAAAAGATGGCAGCTTTCTATTCTCATCCACATTCAAAACATTCAATTCTTTCTTATTTATATCTTCTTTTTCTCCAAATTGAGAGAATTATATTATCATGAACGTTGGAACAATAATCTCTCACGCCTTGTCTTTCTCTATTCTTATTATTTTATATTTTTCAAATACCAAGACTATAAAATCACATTTGTATAGTCTCCAAATAACTTCTTTCAATTTACATATAATTAACAATTACATTACAAAATAATATAAGTACGTATATGGATGTGTCTACAACGAAAAAATAAAAATAGTTTAATATGTATTGCATTTTAAATTTTAATAAAAAATTAAAAATACTTTTTTGTTTGAAGATTTGAATATCCATAATGTAGTAATGTTAGGCCACTTTTCAAAGTTGTTTGTTCTATTTTAAGATAATATTTTTCCTCTCTATACCTTATCCTTCATTCTCGAGAGTCCTGCATTGATGTAAGTTTGTTGTTTAGTTTTTTTATTCAGTAATTACGAAAGAATAGTAATTAAGTATATAACAACAATAGTAGAAAATTACAAATATAGCAAGATCTATTATTATTCGACTTAATTATATATTTGGATCTATATTTACAAATTTTTTAAAATATTATTATATGATTAATTATTTTATATTTAATTGTTATATTTAGCATTATCCATTTTTTAACTTTAGAAAAACGAGTAAATTCAAGTAGTCTAATTTAATAACCTAGATAGATACATATAAGTGAAGGTTAAGAGTAAGATAGAGAGATAAGATAATGGTGGAGACACACTGAGGATAAAGAAAAAAAGGAAGAAGAAGAGAAAAGAAAAAAGAAAAAAGAGAAAAGTTGAGTTTGACCAAATGAAGTAGGGGTTCGAGGACATGAGCGCATGCGTTTGTTGATAATCTTGATAATATCTAATAATAATTAGTTTATAAATGAGTGTGGGTTTCCCCATGTTTAATAATCACGCCACCATCACGTCACTTCAACTTTATTCAAGATATTAAATTTGGATCTGCAACCTTACCCTAATACGACCAATTACATTGATAAATCTTCATCTTATATTATGCCAACACTACATAGTTACGTGACTTAAACTTGTATAAGTTTAGATCTCATTATTCAAGATCGAAAGTCATTATATTTTGGAGGTTTTCTTTTCTTTTTTTTTTTTTTTTCATTTTTCCAAACTTTTATTATTTAATTTTTTTAATTTAGCTAAAAAGTATAGTTTTGATCAGTATAATTGAGAGAAAGCTACAACTTAATTTTTGTATTTTATTATTAGATCAATGTAATATCTACTGTTTGATAAAATTATTCTAAATAAACAAAGATTATTTGTGAGATTTAATAGAGTTATTTAGGAAGATTTATTAAATGAGCATTTTTAAAGATAAATTATTTATCTGTTATAGTAAAATTTTGGATTATATCGATAATAAAAATTAATAGATCTATCATCGTCTATCAATGTCACTGATAGAAAAGTATTTAGTGTCGATCAATATTTATTATTAATATAATGTAAAATTTTGCTATGTGTTAGTAAATTTTTTATTAAATTTATTATTTTTGACAAATTCTTTTATTAAACTATAAATAATGACTAAATTATAACTTTCTTTTCAAACTATTGAGATGAACATGTAATTGTAATTAATTTCGTTAATTAATGTCACATTCATAGGGATATAGAGTTTCCCATCATTTTCTTTTTACTTTATTAAAAAAAATGGCTTTCAAGGGTGTGATGATCGTTCGCAATAAGGACGCCAGAATATGCTACTGAGTGGGAAATTATGGATTTTTTTCTTTTCACAGAGTGAGAAATTATGGATTGAGAAAGGAATATATAATGTTACATGCGATGTAATATCATTAGTTAAAATCTCTTGAATTGATTGATGTGATGGTTGACAATTTTTTTTAAATGACATAAAAATTAAAAGATAAATCTATAAATGATTAAAAACAATAATAATGAAGATTTTTAAAATTAAAGAAACTAATTTTCTTTTTTAAAAAAATAGTGTAAAATACGAAAATATTTACATCGTATAAAACAATATTAGAAAAAGAAAAAACTCACATGCTCACGACGTGAAATAACAAAAATACCCCTCAATAATCAGTCACACACCGTTAAAAAATTAAATGATTTTGCACCAAGTCTAAACAATCTCTTAACAAGTATAAATGATCTTGTAGCAAATTTAAACGATATTGTACCCTTATACCTAGTCTAAACAATTTTGTACCCAGTTAAACGATCTATTAGTGATTGTGGTCTATGTTTATCTATTTGGAATAGACAACTAAATCGTTTAGATATTTGTATATAATCGTTTAAATATTGGTATACAATCATTTAGATCATATACTAATATCATTTAAATTTTGTTTCATGAAGAAAAAGATAAATGAACTGGAAGAGGAAATGAAGAAATTGATAAATATTTACATAAATAATCATAATATTGTAAACTGAAAAAGAAGTAAATATGAAGAAATTAATAACATGAAATCGATGAATAGATAATAAAGAAGAAGAAAAAAAAAGTGAAAAATTGTTCTCATTATTCAAGAACAAACCTGAAATTTATAAAAATATCATGAACATTTTACTTTTGTTACACGGATTGTAAATATTTTAGTATTGTTATATTTGTGAAAATTAACTTAAACTATAGTATAGAAAGTTGGAGATATATAAAAATAACGTTTGTGATATTTATATCCATGAAAATTTGAAGAAAAATATATGTACATTATTTTATGCTAAATAAAATAAAATTTTAAATATTTTTATGAATAATCTTACTTAAAATATCTATTTGTTTTAGGTAAAATATTGATCAATTTATATATATCTTATTCTCAATATTCATATCATGTATATGTTTATTATTTTAATATTTTTTACAAAATATGAAAGTAGACTCTGATACAAACTCAACGATACGAAAATCATCGGATTGAAGTCCAAGTTGAAAGTTCAAACCATGAAGAATAGGCAAATTATTGGAAGATTTGACACGTGTCATCTCCTTAACAGCGCGAGCGTCTCCCTTCACGTGACGAGTTCGAACCCTCTAAGACGCAAAAGAAAAATCAGATTATTTCAAAAGTTCGTTCGCGCGCGTCTCAGCCGGTCTTGCCCACTCCACGTGCGCCACGTTTCAGCTCCTGGTCGAATCCTTCATAACTCCGGTCCGAATCCTCGCACACGCGAAAATAATTCGATCTATTTCAAATTTACGCGGTCGTTACTTCGTCCGGCCTCTCTTCCTCTCTTCGTTCGCCACGTTTCAGCCTCCTGTCGTCCTTGCGTCCCTCAGCTCACGAGGTCGAATCCCTCCAACGTAATTTCAATTTTTTTCATTTATTTTGAGTGGCATTTCCGTAATTAAAAGCCATGCCCCAAAATTCTTCCATCTGAAGCGAAAAATGGGCCTTGAGGTGGTGAGTTCAAGTATTTCTACTCTTTTCTATATAGAGCCCCTATTTACTCCTAATTCTAGGATTAATTCAATAAAACTCACAATTATTTTCAAAATGACTCCCAATTTCTTCTAAATTTCATATTCTTTGGCTTCAGTCTGCCATTTTTTCATCATCAACAATTTTTTCAGAATTATTCATGATTCAAGGCTAAATTCTCGAGGTAACGTGGGCTTAAGTGATTTTATTCATTCAGAATTTTGTTTTCTTTTTTATTTTTTTTATTGTAATTAGGGTTTGATTAATCTTTAATCTTGATATTATTTTTTTTTTGGAATCATCCTTCTTTTGTACGAAGAATTAGATCTTTGATTCTATTTCATTAATTCTTGTGATTTTAATTCTTGATCTTTGATTTTTTTTTCAATCTTTGTGAGCAAGTTACCTTAAGTATATCAATTAGTGCAGGATTAATTAAATTACTTGTATCTACACAAAAATTCTCTTGATTCTTGATTGTATCTCACCTATTATTGAAATTGTTTGATGCCTTATGAATTTCAATTGCTCTTAGTCAATTCTTGAAAATTATTTGCATTTTTTTTAATGCACAAATTAATTCTCATTTAATTTCTTGGTTGCAAAATTATAAATGATCTTGTAATTTTATGGAGTTTAGTTAAAATTGCAAGAATTAAACTAATTCTCCTTAAAAATTCATCTCTTTTCTTGAATTTTGATTCAAAATTCCTCCAAGATCAATCAATTTGTGAAAAATCTTGAATAAAAGGTCCCCTCTTAATTAAGCATGATTCAACTTCTTTTATCATCTTTGATTCAATGATAAGATTAGATCAATACATAAGCTCATTCCTCACTTCTTTTTTTTGGAATTCAATCTTATTGCAAATCAAAATTTCCCTTTTCATTCTTGGTTACATTCTCATTCTTCAAATTGTTTTCTATGCTTTTCTTTTCCTTTTTTTTACTAATCTCTTTCATTTCAAGTTTACATTCAAGAAAGTGTCTATCCTACACTCTTTTAGGTTCGACACCCATACTTACACCATCATACGGTAAGAGCAAAGGGTAATCTACAAATACTTTTTTGTCAAGGCAGTCTAGAGTAAGCATCCTTCGCAACCACTTTAATTTTTGAACACTCTTATCACGATTTTTACCTACATTGCATAATTATTTCTTTTATGCATATGAATCCGCTTTGTCACTATTGATAAATTTTTTTGTTAGAATTTATTGGAATTAAGTGTTATTTTAGAGTTCTTTTGAAAAATATTGATAAAAATATAGTAGTAGAGAAATTTTTTTGGAAGGGGAGAGTAATTTTTTCTCATACATTGCAACTTTTAGAAAAGAATGAGTTGTTAATTTACTATCAAAACTATTTCTTCTTTTCATGCTTTTTATTCGACTCAATTTTCTTATCACACATAATATACCTTTTCTTTTTTCTGAAAAATGTATTTTTTGTTCATGAGGTTTGAGGTGAGAGTGTAACAACTTGACCCTTACATAAAGAGTTTGACCGTTGCAATAATGCTTACCTAGACTTTTATATCATGAGATGAGTTTTGGTCATTTTTTAAAGAAAATAACATATCTAAAGTTTATTTAATCAAATAGTAAAATCTTTATAAACAGTTTTTTTTTAATAAAACACCAGAATTCGTAAAACGAGAGTAATAGAACAAAAAATATATATGACCAAAATAGTGAGTTTGATGGTTGGCCCCTTGAGTGACGTCCAGTTATGTCACATACACTATGTCCTTACCTACATAGTCTGTAAAAATAGGATGAGTATAGAATATATCCATTAATTAGTTCTCACTTAAGATAGTGTCAAATGCCTAATGAGTTGCATATGTCATAAAAACATATATATGATTGGGATCCAAAACTTGTACTTGTCATAACATGAGGTAATCAATTATGTTTCCAACATGAGTTCCATAGGAGGATGTGGACTAAGCAAAATCAACTTATTTGATGATTAGCGACGAAATGCAATCAGTGGAGTCAGAGTCACATACAACATCAAGCTAACAACATAAACATAAGAATTGACTAGAGGGATAGAACCATACATACCTTGCGAGGCTTGAAAGATGATCTATACCTAAATGAAACTTGCTCTTTGACATAATCTTGAACATACATAATACATGGGGTCCCTTACAGAAAAATTTCTTTTAATCGTGAAAGACAACATACCAGTAACAATAAAATAATGCAACATAACAAAGACATTCTACCATTAAAACACTTAATAGAGTGTGAGTTAAGCCACTTATCTCGATTGTGATCCTACAAATTCCTAATTATTCCTTATGGTTTTATCCAAAAAATTTCACAAAGAACATGTAATCTCTTGTTCGTTTTTGCTTTTATTTACACAATTAAGTTGTGAAAAATAAAGTTTGAAATATATTTTACTTTAAAAGGGTGAATTATTTTAATAAGAAAATTTATTACCAATTTCTAATGGTGAAAGAGTAAGTATTTAATAAATGTTGAAAATAATGAATTTAAGGGATAAAAATGAAAATTAAATATGAAGTGAGAGGCAACATGGTAATTTCTTCTTTTCTTTTAATATAAATAAATAAAACAAAAGAAGAGTTCTAAATTCTTCTTGTTGTTGAACATGCTAAGCCCCCAACATCACTAACTCTCTTTCTCTCTCCACACGTGTTCATGTTGTTGGAATAAGATTTGTTCATGCAACGACTTTTGATTTGCGTTGATTTATTCGAATTCCTCCAATGATTTTTTCGTCAATCGAGTTGTGCAACACCTAGCCACCATTTACACATTTGCATGTTGAATCACGGCTAGCTTAGCTAGCCACCTCTCATTTGGTCTTGGAGTTTTAGGTAAGGATTTGAAGTAAGATCTATTCCATTTTAGTTGGATTTCTTGTAAACTTTTGAACACTCATTAAGTTTTAAACTTTATCCATTACATTTTGATGTTAGATTTGAATTCTTATGAAAATTTAATCGTTGTATTAAACAAATTAGCTAAGAGGTTTAGAATTTGTTAGTTTGTTAAACATATATCCCTTTTCATTGCAACTAATTATTTTTCTTCTCACATATGTATATAAATCATTCACCAACCATTCAATAAAGTGAGAAAATCATTTACAATTTCCTTTGGGTTCCAATATGGTACCAAATGATTTTTTCCTTCCCTAGTGATTTCTCCTTTCTTTGATCTCCCTCAATCGCCTTCCCCTGCTATAATCACCATGCCTACCGATAACCCCCAAACTACAAATTCGATTCCGACCACCTCATCTAAAACTTAAAAAAATGTCCCTCTTACATTTGATGGCTTTCAACACTCTATTGATCAGAATCAATAATATCTCAATCCATATTACCTACACCATGGCCACAACAACAACACAAGCTTAATGTTAGTCACTGAGCCATTAATAAAGGGAAACTACATTTCTTGGAGTTGTGCAATGATCATCAGACTATCAGTAAAAAATAAACTGGGCTTTGTCGATGAAACTCTTCCTCGGCCAACTGACGGTCTCCTCCCCTCATGGAACAGAAACAACAACATCATTATATCTTAGATCTTGAAATCAATATCTAAGCCGATTTCAGCCAGCATCCTCTTGGTAGATTCAACAAAAAGTATATGGCTTGATCTCAAAGATCGCTTCCAATGAGAGAATGCTCATTGCATTTTCCAGTTGAAGAGATTTCTCGCAACCCTTACTCAAAATCAAGACTCTATGAGTATGTATTTCACAAAGTTTAAAATTGTCATTGATGAACTAAACTCCTATAGGGCCTGCTTGCAATTGTAGAAATTGTTGATATGGAGGAAATCAGGAGGTCACAAACTTTCTTTAAATTGAATACCTTTATGGACTTCCTCATAGGACTTAATGAATCTTTTGCTCAAGCTTGTGCTCAACTTCTCTTCATGGAACTATTCGTCCCTCCATCTCTCGAGCATTCTTCCTTACTCTTCAAGAAGAACAACAACAAGCAATAGGCTCTTTTCCTCCCACTACTTCAATCGTCATACTTGTTGTTTCTTCAACCAACACGAAGAACAACTCTATACATAAAAAATGCAAAGATTGGCCCATCTGCACTCATTATAACACCCCAGAACATACCATTAATAGATGTTACAATGATGTTATAAAGTTCACAGCTATTCTCCTAGATATAATCTCAAACATCAACAAATCAACAATAATAATTCTAGCACTTCCTCCACCAACAGTACAAATTTAGTAACATCATAGACTAGTGATCCATCTCCCAATCTAAACAACATCACAAATCCAACAGAAGCCCTATTACAATGCCAAAATCTTCTTAACCAACTTTAGTCTCAGTTTATTGTCTCTTCAAATGGCTCTACCACTCATATAGCAAGTACTCTCTCTGTCTCATTTTGGATAATTGACTCAAGAGCATCCACACACACATGTTGTTCTAAAGAACTCCCTACTGGCATCGAACCATGTTTTGCATCCATTAGTTTACCAAATAAAAACACTTATCACGTCAAAAACATTGTAACTATGAAACGATTCAACACACTTATTTTGAGAAATATTCTATATATGCCTCATTATTTCTCCTTCAATCTACTCTCTATGGTACCATTACAAAGGACTCATCTGTTTCTGTTCAATTTTCTACTGACATTTGTATCATTCAGAACAAGTACACTTTGAAGATGATGGCAATACTAAGCTTTTCCAAGGACTATACATTCTTGTCTATCCCACAAATTGTTCTACAAATACATCCATTTGTCTTACTATTGAAAATAAAGCATCCTTATGGCATCAACGACTATGCCATTCCTCTACTGAATGCTTAAACTCATTACAAAACTCTTTACTTTCGAAGTCCTCTATAGTAAGCAAAATATTTCATTGTACAGTGTGCCCTATGGCAAAATAAAGGAAACTATCCTTTACTTCTAATAATCACTTGTCTTTAAATGCTTTTGATTTAATTCATATAGACATTTTGGAACCTTTTTCAACATAAACACATGCTGGTTGTTCTTACTTTTTTACTATTATTGATGATGACACTCGTTATACTTGGATTTTGATGCTCAAACACAAGTCTGATGTTATTTCCATTATACCACAATTCTTTAAACTCATCGAAACCCAATATGGAAAAACAATAAAGCAAATGAGATCTGACAATGCACCTAAACTGGCATTTACTGATTTTTTTAAACAAAAATGAGTAATACATCAATACTCATGTGTCCAATGTCCTCATCAGAACTCTGTCATTGAAGGAAAACACCAGCACATACTAAATATAACTCATGTACTATATTTCCAGTCTCAAACTCCTTTAAACTTTTTGGGGAGAATGTATACTAGCCGTTATTCATTTAATTATAGAACTCCATCCAAGTTACTACTACAATAGCAGTCTCCTTTCCAAAAGTTGAACAATACTCTACCTGATTGCAACTCTTTAAGAGTCTTTGACTCTTTATGCTATGCATCCTCATTGTCTCATAGCCGCTCCAAGTTTCATCTAGAGTTGTTCATTTTGTCTTTATCAACTACTGATAACGTGTATAAATATATGTTATTATAGCTCCTTTTATTGGAATAATGAGGTCAAAACGCATAAGAAGATGATCAGAATATGTAACTTGTAGTGTAAACACATAAGTATTATGCCTATTTTACGTGATTTTAATGTTTGAACACAAGATAATGAACAAAGAAAGAAACTAGTGAACCGCAGGAAACATCTCGCGTAAGAACTACATGATAGGGAACTCATCTGGGGATTAACATTTCCAGGTGAGGAGCAACGTTATTAGGCGAGGAAGGGTCACTAGAAAACAAAGAGTGATAGTTGGAGCTAATATGGCATGCAACAAATACTTTTTGGCTGATGGCGTTGACAAGTTCAGAAGATTAGAAGTTTCCTTCCCAAATTTTGTCTATATAAAGCCATCTCCTTCAAACTAGAAAGAGGGCCTAAATAGGCCAGTAGAGAGCTGAGAGCTCAAGCAAGAGAAGATTTCTTCCCCTGTTTCCCCTAACTTGTTTTCTAGTGACCCTTCCTCGTCAAATGTGCTAACAATGAAGTAACTGCCCCTAGTGATACTGCAATCTCATCTTCCTTCTGAGCATCAATAATCCTTTGTCTCAGAGTTGGTTGCACCGTCAACTGTGCTAACAATGAAGTAACTG
>JBBPDI010000002.1:4161089-4182330 GCA_037974545.1 Cucumis variabilis
AGTGGAAATGGGAGCATATTACTATGGATTTTCTGTTTGGATTACCTCGTACATCAAGTGGATATGATGGTATATGGATAATAGTAGATAGACTCACCAAGACGGCACGATTTATACCGGTTAAAGTGACATCTACGTTAGATCAGCTAGCTAAATTATATGTCGATAAGATTGTGAGTCAGTATGGAGTACCAGTATCCATAGTTTCAGAAAATTTCGAGAAACTTGATGTAAATCAATTAAGTGTTTCGGTATACGACAAATATGTGACAAATGTCCAGTCATACCTCATACCACATCAGTATCATATACTTCTTCAGCACCTTTTGAATTCTTATTCAGTGGAGTCTTCCTTTTATGCTCATAATTTAGTGTGGTTCTTTTGAAGTTTAGACGATTAAAATGTCTACCACATACTTCTTCAGCACCTTTTGAATTCTTATTCAGTCGATATTTGTTGTTTTTCATCAACAATTCGTTATTTTGTTTGACAATGAAGACATAAAAATGAGATCATAATATTTTTTAAAACCTTTCTCTCGATATTTCTATTTTTGGTGCATATTCAAGATATAAAAAGTTAAGAAAATCTTCTTCAACATATCCGCATCAATAATTTTCTCTCTCTGCATGACAGTAATTTTTAACGGATTTGAAATAATTTAGAATTATAATCATTTATTGATTTAAAATCTTGTATCTTCAAATGCATCTAATCATAAGAGCTTGGAGAAGATGAACTAATATTAAATGATCATATCTCTCTTTTAGTTTATTTAACTAAGGATCTTTTATTGTTAAATATTTTGTCTTCAATCTCTCATGAATTTGACAACAAAGAAAAATCATGACTTTTTCTTTTTCTTGACTTAGTGTTATATTTTATTCTTTAATTGTATCTTTGAGATTCATGGCATGGAGATGCTTCTCAGCATATAGAACCCATTACTAACAATTGTTACCATTAATATTAAGGGTTATGAATTCTAGTTTTGCAAGATTTTCTATGGTAACACTATCATAAATATTATAATTATATTAGAAATTTAATATGTATCAGTAATGAAAAATAAAATTTATTTTATTAAGTATAATAAAGTGAGAAAAACCTGACCTACCCTCAGTAGAGGAGACAATAGAAGGTCGTGCTAATATGTATTGTGAAATGAAGCACAACAGGAACATGGTTATCGAGAAAATGGATTATTAAAAATAAGTATGATATATAAATATATAAATAAATAAAATAAAATATATGAAATAAAAATAAAAAAATTTAATTTCTCGATTTCTCTAACAAGCTCCACTAAAGTCAAATAGTATAATTTTTCATTAGTTGTTGCTTTAGTTAACAACTAGTAGAATAACTAAAGAAACTAATGTGATGTAAAGTTTGAGATACAAATGGAGTGATAATTGTTTGACACTTGACAACAAAAACTTGTCAAAAACTAATGGTGTGTTTGTGAAGGACATTTTTTTTAATTACTTTCTGCATGGACATCTAATATCTATTATTCATATTTTTATAATAGTAAATTCATATTTGTGTAGGAACGAAGATTAAATCTTATCAACTTAAATCTCCTCTTAATCATCCTATATAAAACTCTGAAGTATAAGTTTAATTTTTCACCAAATTTCAAACTAAAAATAAGGTTAATATCCATAAACTATTAGAGGATAATAAAATAAAGTGCTTTAAAAATTAAGTCAATGTTAGAAAAACAGGTGTGATTCCAAGAAATTAGATTTATTTGCGTGCATTTAGGGGTGTTTGGTCTAGAAAGTTGAAAAGTAGGAGTATGTGCCACTTCATATTTGACTTAGCAAGTAAACGAGTCTCACTGTAAAAAAAAAAATATCAAATTTATATCTAGTTAACTCTTTATAGATCATAAAAGTTCATAATTCGCTAGACTTCATAACTCTTCACTCTTTATCACAACACCCTTTGTGTGTATAAAAGATGGAAAAAATCACATTCATAATTTCTAATATAATTGTATAGAAGGGCAAGAAAAAGAAAAAGCCAAAGTGAATTTTATCTATTTTTTCTCCTTGTCACTTAAGAATTTTGACATTTTCATTATGTGATCGTTAGTAAAAGAATTTCTAAATTACTTTTAATTTTCTCTCTCCTTAGTTCTCTTCGTTTTCTAAAATACTTTTAATTTTTGACATTACTGTACTGTTTTTCTCAGTTGCAAGGGTTGCCAGAAGGCCAAATTGAAACATGGGATTTTAAAGGGGATCACTAGTATGAGTTCATCGGAATAATGGAGGGTTTTTGCCTAAGAGATCGAGAGATTAGAGAAGATCAAGACACTAAAGGGGATCAAGATAGTGAGAAGAGATTGAGACCAATACTGAGAGTGATGGTTTGGTGAATACGAACAAGAAAACGAGAGAATAAAGAGAGAGAGCAAGAAATGAAGAGAGGAGACCATGAATATTAATAGTCAACGAGTGTGACCTGTGAGAAAGGACAATATAATATATAGAGGAGAGTGAGAGGAGACGAAGACCAATAATGAAAGTGGGGGAGGACAATCATGAAGATAGGAAGTGAAGGACCCAATATCCATTTAGTTTCGGTAACTTTGTCTAGATATCTAAAAACATAAGGACGACAAAACTCTTAAAATTTAAAATATATCCTCGGTCTCATTTTAATATAAAGTTTCAAATTATCTGACGATTTTTTACAATTTCTTTTTGTTATGAGACTCTTGTAAAAATTTACTTAACAAAAATCTAAAAAACAAACATCCTTATCTTTAGGTCCGAATAGATAAAAAAAAAAACATAAAATAAATAGTTAAAATGTGTTCTCTATACTTTTAGTTTATATGATCCATTTTAATTTTAGTAATTCCAACTATCTAATTTTACTCTTTACTTTTTAATAAATCATTATTTAATCCCTTTAAATTAATATTTATGGAAATTGGTTAGTTGATAAATAATAATGTTCATACAGCAATAAAGTAACAAATTAAATCAATTACATGACCATTTGATGTTTGTCCTCTCAAATAAATATTTCTTTATAGAAAAAATGTTATAGGGTTATAACTCGCATAATATTTTCCAGTTTTCATAATAACCTTTATTCAAATGTACATTTAGTTGGAGAAAAATGAAATTACTTTAAGACCCACCCAACTTTGTTGAATAACACCATAAAACTAAGCTTAAAGAATTGCATGGTGGGAATGAGACTAAGATCTCATTTTCTCTTTCTTTATTATGGCTTAAGAAAAATCATTGCAATAATCCTACTTTTCCCAACACATTTTCTACGACAACCCAAAGGTTTGAAAGAGTTTATTCAAAGCATTTAAGTCATATTATCATTTGTATATTTCGTTGTTAGATAGAAATGACGTCCCTTTCCATGTAGAAAATAAATGATTTTATTTTTAATATAATGAATGTTTTCAAATATTACAAATAAGTTAACCAACTTATTTATAAATATAATAAAATGTTATTTTTTATTGATGATAAACTTCATCTACAACTTTAAGCGATAAATTATACTTATTGAAAAAAATAATTTTCTTATTGAATAGAACTTGGATGCTTGCTAAACTTTTATATATTTCAAAAAAATAAAAATAAAAAGTTTTATTAAAATTATGGAAGATGGCATAAAATAGGTTCGATGGAGGTTGGGACGATGTAGAACTTGAAATGATAAAGAAGGTGGGGGCCAAAAAGATGGCAGCTGTCTATTCTCAACCACATTCAAAACATTCAATTCTTTCTTATTTATATCTTCTTTTTCTCCAAATTTAGAGAATTACATTATTATGAACGCTTGAACAATAATCAAGACTATATGTCCAGCTAAAACTCACATTTGTATATTCTCCAAATAACTTCTTTCAATTTACATATAATTGACAATTAAATTACAAAATAATATACCTACGTATATGAATATGTCTACAACGAAAAAATAAAAATAGGTTAATATGTATTGCATTTTAAATTTTAATAAAATTAAAAATACCTTTTCATTTGAAGATTTGAATATCCATAATGTAGTAATGTTGGCCACTTTTCAAAGTCTTTGTTCTATTTGAAGATAATATTTTTCCTCTCTGTACCTTATCCTTCGTTCTCGAGAGCCATGCATTGATGTAAGTTTGTTGTTTAGTTTTTTTATTGAGTAATTATTATTGGTGGAAGGATAAATATAATTAAGTATATAGCAATAATAGTAGAAAATTACAAATATGGCAAACTCTATTTATTATTATTCGACTAACATATTTTACTATATTTATAAATTTTTTAAAATGTTATTATGTAATTAATTATTTTACATTTAATGGCTATATTTACCATTATCCATTTTTTAATTTTAGAAAATAGAGTAAATTCAAGTAGTCTAATTTAATAACCTAGATAGATACATATAAGTGATGGTTATGAGTAAGATAGAGAGATAAGATAATGGTGGAGACACGTTGAGGATAAAGAAAAAAAAGGAAGAAGAAGAGAAAAGAGAAAAGTTGAGTTTGACCAAATGAAGTAGGGGTGGAGGGTGGAGGGTGGAGGGTGGGGGTGAGAGGACATGAGCGCATGCCTTTGTTGATAATCTTGATAATATCTAATATAATTAATTTATAAATGAGTGTGGGTTTCCCCATGTTTAATAATCACGCCACCATCACGTCACTTCAACTTTATACAATTTATTCAATTTGGATCTTCAACCTTACCCTAATACTACCAATTACATTTATAAATCTTCATCTTATATTATGCCAACGGTACATAGTTACGTGACTTAAACTTGTATAAGTTTAGATGTCATTATTCAAGATCCAAAGTCATTATATTTTGGAGGGTTTTTTTTTTTCATTTTTCCAAACTTTTATTATTTAATTTTTTTAATTTAGCTAAAAAGTATAATTTTGATCGGTATAATTGAGAGAAAGCTACAACTTAATTTTTGTATTTTATTATTAGATCAATGTAATATCTACTATTTGATAAAATTATTCTAAATAATAGATTTTTATCATTGTCTATCAATATCATTGATAGAAGTATATCAGTGTTGATCAATACTTGTTATTAATATAATCTAAAAATTTTGCAACGTGTTAGTAAATTTTTTAATAAGTTTACTATTTTTGACAAATTTTTTTTATTAAACTATAAATAATGACTAAAGTATAACTTCTTTTCAAACTATTGAGATGAACGTAATTATAATTAATTTCATTAATTAATGTCACATTCATAGGGATATAGAGTTTCCCATTATTTTCTTTTTTACTTTATTAAAAAAAATGGCTTTCAAAGGTGTGATGATCGTTTGCAATAAGGACGCCAGAATATGCTACTAAGTGGGAAATTATGGATTTTTTTCTTTTCACAGTGAGAAATTATGGATTAAGAAAGGAATATATAATGTTACATGCGATGTAATATCATTAGTTAAAATCTCTTGAATTGATTGATGTGATGGTTGTTAATTTTTTTTAAATGACATAAAAATTAAAAAATAAATCTATAAATGATTAAAAGCAATAATAATGAAGATTTTTAAGACTAAAGATAAATTAAATGTTTTTTTTTTAAATAGTAAAAAATATGAAAATATTTACATCTTATAAAATAATATTAGAAAAAGAAAAAACCCACATACTCACAACTCAAAATAACAAAAATACTCCTCAATAATCAGTCACACATCGTTAAAAAATTAAATTGTTTTGCACCTAGTCTAAACAATCTCTTAACAAATATAAATGATCTTGTAGCAAATTTAAACGATGTTGTACCCTTATACCTAGTCTAAACAATCTTGTACTTAGTTTAAACGATCTATAAGTGATTGTGGTCTATGTCTATCCATTTGGAATAGGTAACTAATCGTTTAGATATTGGTATATAATCGTTTAAATATTGGTATACAATCGTTTAAGATCATGTACTAATATCATTTAAATTTTGTTCCATGAAGAAAAAGACAAACTGGAAGAGGAAATGAAGAAATTGGTAAATATTTACATAAATAATCATAATATTGTAAACTGAAAAAGAAGTCAATATGAAGAAATCAATAACATGAAGTCGATGAATAGATAATAAAGAAAAAGAAGAAAAAGAAGCGAAAAATTGTCCTCGTTATTCAAGAACAAACCTGAAATTTATAAAAATATCATGAACTTTTTACTTTTGTTACACGGATTGTAAATATTTTTTTATTGTTATATTTGTGAAAATTAACTTAAACTATAGTATAGAAAGTTGGAGATATATAAAAATAACGTTTGTGATATTTATATCCATGAAAATTTGAAGAAAAATATATGTACATTATTATACGTTAAATAAAATAAAATTTTAAATATTTTTATGAACAATCTTATTCAAAATATCTATTTGTTTCAGGTAAATATTGACCAATTTATATATATCTTATTCTCAAGTTATATCTTACATATGTTTATTATTTTAATATTTTTATGCAAAATATGAAAGTAGACCCAACCACACAAAAAACACCTAAATTGAAGTTAAAGGTTAAACCGAGAAGAATAGGTAAATTGAACATCAGCAGCAAATTCGTAAATATTGGAAGACTTGACACGTGTCAGCTCCTTATCAAGCCGAGCCTCTCCCTTAACGTGACGAGTTCGAACCCTCCAAGACGCAAAAAAAAAATCAGATTATTTCAAAAGTTCGTTCGCGCGCGTCTCAGCCACGTTTCAGCTCCTGGTCGAATCCTTCACAACTCCGGTTCGAATCCTTTCACACCCGAAAATAATTCGATCTATTTCAAATTTATGCGCGCGTTACTTCGTCCGGCCTCTCTTCCTCTCTTCGTTCGCCACGTTTCAGCCTCCTGTCGTCCGTGCGTCCCTCACTCACGAGGTCGAATCTCTCCAACGTAATTTCAATTTTTTTCATTTATTTTAAGTGGCATTTCCGTAATAAAAGCCAACTTTTCGAAAACTACCCTAAAATTCCTCAATCTGAAGCGACAATGGGCCTTGAGGTGGTGAGTTCTAAGTACAAGAGGTTGTTATTTCTACACTTTTCTATATAAATCCCTAATTACTCCTAATTTCAATGATAAGATTAGATCAATACATAAGCTCATTCCTCACTTTTCTTTTTAGAATTCAATCTTATTGTAAATCAAAATTTTTCTTTTCATTCTTGGTTACATTCTCATTCTCCAAATTGTTTTCTATGCTTTTCTTTTCCTTTTTTTACTAATCTCATTCATTTCAAGTTTACATTCAAGAAAGCGTCTATCCTACAATTTTTTAGGTTCGACACCCATGCTTACACTATCATACGGTAAGAGCAAAGGATAATCTACAAATACTTTTTTGTCAAGGCAGTCTATAGTAAGCATCCTTCGCAATCACTTTAATTTTTTAACACTCTTATCATGAATCTGCTTTGTCACTATTGATAATTTTTTTTGTTATAATTTATTGGAATTAAGTGTTATTTTAGAGTTCTTTTGAAAAATATTGATAAAAATATAGTAATAGAGAAATTTTTTTGGAAGGCGAGAGTAATTTTTTTCTTATACATTGCAATTTTTAGAAAAGAATGAGTTATTAATTTACTATCAAAACTATTTCTTCTTTTCATGCTTTTTATTCAACTCAATTTCCTTAGAAGACATAATATACCTTTTCTTTTTTCTGAAAATGCATTTTTTGTTCATGAGGTTTGAGGTGAGTGTAACAACTTGACCCTTACATAAAGAGTTTGACCGTTGCAATAATGCTTACCTAGACTTTTATATCATGAGATGAGTTTTGGTCATTTTTTTAAGAAAATAACATATCTAAAGTTTGTTTAATTAAATAGTAAAATCTTTATAAACAGTTTTTTTAACAAAACACCAGAATTCGTAAAACGAGCGTAATAGAACAAAAAATATATATGATCAAAATAGTGAGTTTGATGGTTGGCCCCTTGAGTGACGTACAGTTATGCCATATACACTATGTCCTTACCTACATAGTCTGTAAAAATAGGATGAGTATAGAATATATCCATTAATTAGTTCTCACTTAAGATAGTGTCAAATGCCTAATGAGTTGCACATGTCATAAAAACATATATACGATTGGGACCCAAAACTTGTACTTGTCATAACCTGAGGTAATCAATTATGTTTCCAACATGAGTTCTATAGGAGGATGTGGACTAAGCAAAACCAACTCATTTGATGATTAGCGACGAAATGCAATCAGTGGAGTTAGAGTCACATACAACATCAAGCAACAACATAAACATAAGAGTTGACTAGAGGGATAGAACCATACATACCTTGCTAGGCTTGGAAGATGATCTATACCTAAATGAAACTTGCTCTTTGACATAATCTTGAACATACATAATACATGGGGTCCCTTACAGAAAAGTTTCTTTTAATCGTGAAAGACAACATACCAGTAACAATAAAATAATGCAACATAACAAAGGCATTCTATCGTTAAAACACTTAAATAGAGTGTGAGTTAAGCCACTTACCTCAATTGTGATCCTACAAATTCCTAATTATTCCTTATGGTTTTATCCAAAAAATTTCACGAAGAACATGTAATCTCTTGTTCGTTTTTGCTTTTATTTACACAATTAAGTTGTGAAAAATAAAGTTGGAAATATATTTTACTTTAAAAGGGTGAATTATTTTGATAAGAAAATTTATTACCAATTTATAGTGGTGAAAGATTAAGTATTTAATAAATGTTGAAAATAATGAATTTAAGGGGTAAAAATGGAAATGAAATATGAAGTGAGAGGCAACATGGTAATTTCTTCTTTTCTTTTAATATAAATAAATAAAACAAAAGAAAAGTTGTAAATTCTTCTTGTTGTTGAACATGCCAAGCCCCTTACATCACTGACTCTTTTTCTCTCTTTCACACGTGTTCATGTTGTTGGAATAAGATTTGTTTATGCAGCGACATTTGATTTGCGTTGATTTATTGGAGTTCCTCCAATGATTTTTTCATCAATCGAGTTGTGAAACACCTAGCCACCATTTACACGTTTACAAGCTGAATCACCGCTAGCTTCGCTCTTTTCTAGCTAGCCACCTCTCATTTGGTCTTGGAGTTTTAGGTAAGGATTTGGAGTAAGATCTATTCCATTTTAGTTGGATTTCTTGTAAACTTTCGAACACTCGTTAAGTTTTAAACTTTACCCATTACATTTTGATGTTAGATTTGAATTCTTGTGAAAATTTAATCGTTGTATTAAAAAAATTAGCTAAGAGGTTTAGAATTTGTTAGTTTGTTAAACATATATCCCTTTTCATTGCAACTAATTATTTTCCTTCTCACATATGTACATAAATCATTCGCCAACCATTCAATAAAGTGAAAAAGTCATTTCCAATTTCCTTTGGCTTCCAACATAGTGCAAAATGATTTTTTCCTTCGCTAGTGACTTCTCCTTTCTTTGATCTCCCTCAATCGCCTTCCCCGGCTAAAATCACCATGCCTACCAATAACCCCCAAACTGCAAATTCGATTCCGACCACCTCATCTGAAACTCAAGAAAATGTCCCTCTTACATTTGATGGCTTTCAACACTCCATTGATCAGAATCAATAATATCTCAATCCATATTACCTACACCATGGCCACAACAACAACACAAGCTTAATGTTAGTCATTGAGCCATTAATAAAGGGAAACTACATTTCTTGGAGTCGTGCAATGATATCAGACTATCAGTAAAAAATAAACTAGGCTTTGTCGATGAAACTCTTCCTCGGCCAACTGACGATCTCCTCCCCTCATGGAACAGAAACAACAACATCATCATATCTTGGTTCTTGAAATCAATATCTAAGCCGATTTCAGCCAACATCCTCTTCGTAGATTCAACAAGAAGTATATGGCTTGATCTCAAAGATCGCTTCCAATGAAAGAATGCTCATTGCATTTTCCAGTTGAAGAGATTTCTTGCAACCCTCACTCAAAATCAAGACTCTGTGAGTATGTATTTCACAAAGTTTAAAATTGTTATTGATGAACTAAACTCCTACCACTTGTAGAAATTGTTGATGTGGAGGAAATCAGGAGGTCACAAACTTTTTTTAAATTGAATACCTTTATGGATTTTCTCAAGGGACTTAATGAGTCTTTTGCTCAAGCTCGTGCTCAACTTCTCTTCATGGAACCTATTCGTCCCTCCATCTCTCGAGCATTCTTCCTTATTCTTCAAGAAGAACAACAACAAGCAATAGGCTCTTTTCCTCCTACTACTTTAGTCGTCATACTTGTTGTTTCTTCAACCAACACGAAGAACAACTCTATACATAAAAATTGCAAAGATTGGCCCATCTGCACTCATTATAACACCCCAAAACATACCATTAATAGATGTTACAATGATGTTATAAAGTTCACAACTATTCTCCTAAATATAAGCTCAAACATCAACAAATCAACAATAATAATTTGAGCACTTCCTCCACCAACAGTACAAATTTAGTAACAACATAGACTAACGATCCATCTCCCAATCTAAATAACATCACAAATCCAACAGAAGCACTATTACAATGCCAAAATCTTCTTAACCAACTTCAGTCTCAGTTCATTGTCTCTTTAAATGGCTCTACCACTCATATAACAAGTACTCTCTCTGCCTCATGTTGGATAATTGACTTAGGAGCATCCACACACACATATTGTTCTAAAGAACTCCTTACTAGCATAGAACCATGTTTTGCATCCATTAGTTTACCAAATAAAAACACCTATCACGTCAAAAACACTGTAACTAAGAAATTATCAACACACTTATTTTGAGAAATATTCTATATATGCGTCATTATTTCTCCTTCAATCTACTCTCTATGGTACCATTAGAAAGGACTCATCTGTTTTTGTTCAATTTTCTACTGACACTTGTATCATTCAGAACAAGTACATTTTGAAGATGATAATAATACTAAGCTTTTCCAAGGACTATACATTCTTAACTATCCCACAAATTTTTCTACAAATACATCCATTTGTCTTACTATTGAAAATAAAGCATCCTTATGGCATCAACGACTAGGCCATTCCTCCATTGAATGCTTAAACGCATTACAAAACTCTTTACATTCGAAGTCCTCTACAGTAAACAAAATATCTCATTGTACAGTGTGCCCTATGGCAAAATAAAGGAAATTATCCTTTACTTCTAATAATCACTTGTCTTTAAATGCTTTTGATTTAATTCATATAGACATTTTGGAACCTTTTTCAACATAAACACATACTGGTTATTCTTATTTTCTTACTATTATTGATGATGACACTCGTTATACTTGCATTTTGATGCTCAAACACAAGTCTGATGTTATTTCCATTATACCACAATTCTTTAAACTCATTGAAATCCAATATGGAAAAACAATAAAGCAAATGAGATCTGACAATGCACCTAAACTGACATTTACTGATATTTTTAAACAAAAATAAGTAATACATCAATACTCATGTGTCCAATGTCCTCATCAGAACTCTGTCATTGAAGGGAAACACCAACACATACTAAATATAACTCATGTACTATATTTCCAGTCTCAAACTCCTTTGAACTTTTTGGGGAGAATGTATACTAGCTGTTGTTCATTTAATTATAGAACTCCATCCTAGTTACTACTACAACGACAGTCTCCTTTCCAAAAGTTGAACAACATTGTACCTGATTGCAACTCTTTAAAAGTCTTTTACTTTTTATTCTATGCATCCTCATTGTCTTATAGCCGCTCCAAGTTTCATCCAGAGTTGTTCATTTTGTCTTTATCAACTACTGATAACGTGTATAAATATTTGTTATTATAGCTCCTTTTATTGAAATAATGAGGTCAAAACGCATAAGAAGATGATCAGAACATGTAACTTGTAGTGTAAACACATAAGTATTTAGAAATACACTTTACATAAGTATTATGCCTATTTTACGTGATTTTAATATTTGAACACAAGATAATGAACAAAAAAAGAAACTAGTGAACCACAGGAAACATCTCGCGTAAGAACTACATGATAGGGAACTCATATGGGGATTAATATTTCCAGGCGAGGAGCAACGCTATTAAGCGAGGAAGGGTCACTAGAAAACAAAGAGTGGTAGTTGGAGCTGATATGACATGCAACAGACACTTTTCGACTGATGGCGTTGACAAGTTCAAAAGATTAGAAGTTTCTTTCCCAAATTTTGTCTATATAAAGTCATCTCCTTCAACCTAGAAAGAGGGCCTGAATAGGCCAGTAGAGAGCTGAGAGCTCAAGCAAGAGAAGATTTCTTCCCCTGTTTCCCCTAACTTGTAGTACTTTTCCACTATTCTTTCTCTCTATTTTTGCACTTCATTGTAACATATGTTGTTTATACTGTACAGTAGTCGAAGGCCTATATTCTTTATACATACATTACATGTTTATACTTTCTTCAATCCATCATTTCTTGAATTCTCATATGTTAATGTATTATTAGTCATTAGATGTGTGGTAGGTTCTTGACAAGAAGTTCTATAAGTATTGTAAGCAAAGTCTTCTGATATAACTCGTCTAATTAAGCATAGTCATTTGCATCCCGAAAGGTGAGCAAATGTGGCATTTAAACATTTTGAGAGAAGGTCGCTTTAATCATGTGCTGATTATGCAGTTAGGTTGCATCAAGACTCTCACATTACTTCATCACCTAATTATGCGTAGACCTTCTTTCACCTTTTTCTCGCATACAAGTTAGTTCGCTCAATCTTTCATCTTGCCATAATTTATTCTCTATGCATGAGTCTTTAGGTGTAAGTAAGTAGCTTTAGTTCTCTTTATATTCTTTCTACTTAATTGTCATAACGCCTAAACGATAAGTAAACCCTAGAACTAACATCTGCAAACAATTCTCTGTGTTCGACCCTGGATCACCCAGGTAAACCTGCTATTTCGCTTGCACTTGGGCAAGCAGTAGGAAAACTTGTACTTAATGAGGACTTGTGTATCAAACGATGAAGAGGCACATAGTGAGCATCTTACATGCTATGATCATGACCCATGATTCATCACCTAGAATTGACGCATGCTATACAGAGAGTTACGATGAGCACATTACGCATAATGACCTAACTTAGTGACGTATTGCAATTGCGTTGTACACACACGAAATTAGTAAGTCCAAACATAGACAACCAGCTACCTATTGGAATTTATGTCCTAAAACTTGTAGTTTGTAGTTAAAATTATATTATATTATATTCTATTCAATAAAGTTGTTATTGAAAACTTATTAGCTGAAAATTGAATGCTATAATCTCGAATCCAATAAACTAAGGTCTTGAGGTTATCTATTGTAGACTTTAACTTTATGTAGAGACATAAACGTGGATTAAATTCGAGTATATAACCCTAACGATATATAGTGTATGAATAAGGTTGGACGCCTTATTCTGGGAGATACTATGGATGTAATCCGTTTTGTAGTAAGTACAAACAAAGTGATCCTTAATCGTTCATGTAGGGACATGAAAGTGGTGGCATCCTATGTAAAGAGTTTACATAAGACTGGAACCATGAAATAGTCACTTTTAAGTTATAAAACGGTTGACTGTTTCTAATTGACTATTTTGATTATTGATAAGCTAGGTAACTTAATCTTAATCCTAAGCTAATTGTGAACTTTTGTATCAATGAAATTATCCTTAGATCTGCATAGGTGAGGACAACTCAACAGCGTTGGTCCAATAAGCCTTCCATTAAGACCGAGTGGATAGCTAAGGATATAGGAGGTAATATAAAATTTACTTCTACTCACTTTAGGGTTAGTAGATAGGTTATTTTCTTAAGGACTGAATCCAAGTCTTGAACAAGGACTCTACCCTTTCATTGGCCCAAGAGTGATTCAGTTTATAGGTTGGATCTTAAACTAATTGTTCAATAGTGGATCATGAAACTTAAGAAGCAAGATGTAGTCTCGGAATAAAATGGTACTTTGATTTAACTGAGGCTACGAACAACCTGTGAAGGGCTAACTTTTTTATCATGGTTATATCAGATGGACACAAATATATCTATAGTGAGGGTAGTGCAACTATGGTACTTTAGTGGAATGACTCGTTAGTTAACGAATATTGATTGACTCGGTCTAAAAAGTTTTAGCTAGTTAATCTTGTATTGTTAGAGTCCATGATCTATAGGTCCATTAGGTTCCTCTGCTAACTCATATGAAATTAACTTAGAGCAATATGATGAAATAATTCGAATTAGGTAAAGAGAGAGAAGCTGATAGTATATGTGATATAGTCGTCAGTTATTCGTTTGATATAGAGCTTTTATCTTTAAATGTGATTTAAATATTAAAAATATGAATGTAGATAAATATTTGAAAGTTCAAAATTGATGAAAATGGTCAAAGTTGTAAAAAGTCAAAATGTTGACTTTTGACTTTAAAAAATCAAACTTTACCTAACTTTATATTCAAATGTGATTTGAATTTTAGAAAAATGAATGCGGATTCATGCTCGGAAGGTCATAATTAGTCAAGATGGACAAAATGGTAGAAAGTCAAAATGTTGACTTTTGACTTGAAAAAGTTAAAGTTTGACTTTGACTTGAATGGTCAAATGACCATATTGCCTTTGGAATAAAGTTAGTGGGACAAGTGGCTACATAAGATGTAAACACATAACTCTTTAAAATTGAGTGGAGAATGAGGTGTTGATCATAGGTGAAGGTTTTTCATGTATTTTGCATGTAATTGTTTTGAAAATTCATTTAAAAAAAGTTTTGATAATTTTTGAAATTGTTAAAACTTTCACAAATTTTTTCCACCTCTCTCTCTTAACCAAAAGTTGGTTTCCTCCTCCAATTTTCATTTCTCTCTTAATTCCTTCATCTAATTGGGTCTTACAACTCGGTTCTAAGTCTAGAGAATAACGGGTCAACACTAGTGGTATCCCCAGTTCAAGTTTGTGAGAAGATTACGAGAAATGTTAAGCTTCGAAGGTATGTTTCCTTTGACCCTAATTTCATTTAATTAGGATAGTCTTGGCATGTTAATTTCTAAATAGTTTAAATACTTTTAGAGTAAAATTTGATATTTATTATGATGTCTATGTCTCGTTTTCCATCACTACCCCCAAGGCATGAAAATTTAAAAAGTGTATGACATTAAGTAAAAAAAGATCTTCATCTCAAGAGATGCGGTGTTCCATAAAATATGTTTCCATTTCATAATATACCTACAACCCAAATACCAGTCGATCCTCTACCAGGCTTCTCACTACACAGGCCCTTCTATAAATGCTTACACCTACATACCAAATATCACATTACTTTTAACCTCAACCTCTACCTCTCCATCACAAAACCATTGTCACACCTATAAGAGTTGAAAATCTATAAGCAACAACGTTGGTAAATTAAATGTGCCTCAAAACCAACAGCTCGTCCATAATGAAAAATGTGGTTGAAAATATTAATGAAACAAGTGCACCTCAGCAAAATATTCAAATTGACAATGTTCGTAGTATCAATGAAAATATCCATACTCGACAATCCACACAAGTTACAAAACCTCCGTCATACCTACAAGATTACAATTGTAGCCTCCTTACTATGTATGCAACCTCCTCTAGTTTAAAAATCAACCAAATTCCCTATCAATCAATACTTGACATACCAAGCCTTATCTCCCACACATAAACAATGTGTCCTTCAAGTCTCCACAACAAAAGAACCTAACTTCTACCAGGAAGCAGTAGTATTAAAAGACTGACATAAAGCTATGAAAACAAAATTAAATGCTTTGGAAACAAATCGAACATGGAGCATTGTTACATTGCCAAAAGGTAACAACTCCCTTGGTTGTCGATGGGTTTACAAGATCAGACATAAAGCAGATGGATCCATCAAAAGGTATGAAGCACGCCTAGTCGCAAATGGTTGTACTGACTATTTCGAGACTTTCTCTTCTGTTACCAACAAATTCCTCACCCACGTTTGAATAATCCACAAGATAGGATGATCGATCCCACTTGAATGTCTTGACATGCAATTCAACATATGAACTGCAAAATGCAAAATGCAAAATGCAAAATGTTCTCTTGGCTAAACTTGAAGCAACACAAAAACTAAATTTAATTCATCCTCAAAACTGTTTAAAACAACTGAATAGCAAGGCTTAAATAGTCTCCAAATAGAAACTTTAAATCATCATAAAAATCATCATAAAAAGACTAAATTAACTCTACTTAGATTCCAAAAATAGAGAAAATTCTAAAATTAAATCAAAATTATAAAATACAATTTAATTAATAATTTGAATGGTTCATATCAATTACACTTATCAAAGCTCTTTAAATTGATATAGTTTGGAGTTTAAATTGATATAACCATAAAAGCTTAAGGTCTAAATTGATACAATTTCCAAAGAGGCAGTGGTGTAAATTGATATTTGCCTTCTTTTTTTAAAAAAAACATTGTCTTTTTCTAATTTTTTCAATATATATTAGAGAGATTTTTTTTTTCTATTATTCTATCATTACCAATAACAGGGGAAAATGTGATTTTTTTTCCACACCTGAATGAAAAAAAAAAGTGATTTTTTTTTAAAAAAATGTGAATGTCAAGAAAATAATGGCATTGATAATAATTTTCCTTGAAAATTCTTCTCTTTTACGCTGACTAAATTTAGATTAATTTGAACATAGCAATTATCATTCCAAAATGGATAATTTTGTTTTTCCTCAGTTTGAACTATAAACAAAGAATAGATCAGTAGCATGTAAAAATGCATATAGCCTAATGAAAGAAGCATTCGATCAAGGGATTGATATTTTCAAAACACATTATAAAAGAAATTGGAGACATATATTTTTTTAATAATATTTATAATAAAAGCATTTGTGGTTTAATTATAGATTAATTTTCATAAATATAACAAACCAACAAAATATTTATGCCACATGTAACAAAATGAAAAAGTACATCAAACTGGTCATTTTTTTTAAATATTCCAAGTTTGTTCTTCATTTTCATCATCTTTCTAATCTTCCTCTTCTGCAATTTTTTTCTTTCCATCGTCTTTTTCTGGTCTTGTTATGCAGTGTTTCTTTTATGTTTTTTTTAAACTGTTATTTGGTTCAAGATCGTACACCAAATATAAAAGATGTATTTTTAATTTTTTTTTCAAAGTGTTATTTGGTTGTTCTAAATATAAAAGATTGTGAAAAAAATCATTGGGATATTGGGTAGCCAAATCTAAATGAGTTTTAAATATAAACGATAGTGTATCAAATCTAAACGATCGTTTTTCAAATATAAACGATCGTTTTTCAAATATAAACAATATATCGTCTTTCAAATATAAACGATTGTGTATCAAAAAATCTTGAAAAAAATAATTGAGATTTGGATACCCAAATTTAAACGATAAAATCTAATAATCGTGTACCAAAAAATTATGAAAAAAAAACAATCGTTTAAATTTGGCTATCCAAATTTAAATGATCAAATCTAAACGACAATGTACCAAAAAATTTAAAAATCTAAACAATCGTTTCCAAATATTATCCATCCTGTGTGTTTTTTCTGTTTTTAAAATTGTTATATACCGTGTAAATATTTTGTTGCTTTGTTATATTTCTTTGAAAAAGATTCCGCTTGTGATTGGACTTGTTTTTTTCACTCATCTCTCGCTTGCCTACCCAACAATGCCCATTCTATTTTCTCTGAGTTAATTTAGACATTTTAAAAAATATACGTAACAAAACAGGCATCACTTAAAAGTTTCTTTAAATTACATTATTTTTATAGAGAGAATCACACATGAGCAAAACTTAGTTAATAAAACATTAATTACCAACCACACGAGTTGATAGTTGGATCCCTACCTTAGAGTTATTAAACTAAAAAAGAAATGCACCAATGCAAGATTAAAAACAAAGAAAAATACAAATCAAAATAAAAAATATTTTGATACATAGTTGTAATTACAACTACTAATAACCAAAAGTGAACCCATTTCAGCTGACATACAAATAAGTTAGCAACTAAAAAAGTTCATATGTTGGTTCAAATTAAATCTCTTATCCTCATTGTATCATGTACTAAAAGATCTAAATAACTTTTATATATATATACATATAGTGTGCATAAAAGTGGTACACTCCATCAACAACGCTATACTTTCAAATTTCAAAATCGGATTCAAAAGATTTTACATGTTTTGAAATAGATTTTTTTAGACTTGAAAGAACGTAGAAATGATGATTTGAATATACCACATTGTATGGTAAAAATTAGAAATAAGATATATAAGATGTAAGAGAAACAAATTAAAAAATTTAAGTTTCTAAATCCTAACCCTTAATGAAGAACATATATAATTGGTTTTACAAACCTAAACTTGATCCGTAGATTTATAATGTGGGCTTAATTCTCTTATTTCGCATTTTGTAGGTACAATACTTTCCAAAAAAATGTCGTACCACTTACCATTTTAAAATTAAAGTTGTTTGAATTCTCACTCAACATTTGTTGAACTAGAAAGCAAAATTTATAAAGTTGATTTCTGAAATCTATATTCCTTTTCACACTAGTATAAATAAAATTTTTAAAACCTTAAACTACGAAACAAAAAGTGTGCTCATCGTATATGAAAAATAGCTGTCAACTAAGTAAGAATGTATATATATACACAAAAATTTCTCAAGAAAAACCAACGAAGTAAGAATGTATATATACAAGGAAAATGGAGGGAAATTGGATGGAAAGATGTGGGAGTGTTAATGAATAAAATGTGCTAACTACAACTAGGCATGATCCAAAATTCATAGGATTATACATTAATGTTTATTCCATCCATCATTTTATCATTTTTTTAGTTCAAACTGTATTATAAAGTAGGAATTTTGAACCTCTAACCTTGTGATAAAAAATCATATATATACTGTACATTTCAAAATTGAGTATATCTAATGACATTTTTACTTGGTAATTTTAGTCGGTTTTTATTTTAAGATCTAATATTTTATGCTTATCCTATAAAAATGGCATCCAAATAAATTATAGCTTTGAGATTCGTTCTCTTTTGCAATCAATAAAATCTAACTTAATTTATAAATGTCAGTTCGAATACAACTTAGTAGCTATGTCATTAATTACCGTTTTAAATTTAGATGGTTCGATTCTGGATTTTTTTCATTGAACTAAAAAATTAAATAAAAAATTTGAAAGTATTTTTACAAAAAAGAAGAAATAGATAGTAAGAAGTGAGGGTGTAATTGAACAACACAACATGAGCTAACCAATAACAAAGATGGTTCTATAAATTATTTCATACTCATCTTCTCTTTCACTGTGCAAAAATTCAAACACGACTTCTTCAACACTTTTTTTTGTCTTCTCAATTGTGCTTACCTTATTCATTGTTCTCATTGTTTTTTGATCGACTATGGTAGCTGATATTGAAACTGAAGATAAAATCAATAAAATATGTTGTTCAAACGGAGGAATTTAAATTTTGTAACCAAACCTTCCATTAAAAATTGAAGGTGGTTCAACAAATGATATAAAACTAACTAAAATATCGAATAATCCAACCAACATGAAATCAAATAATACAATTAGGTATATTGAAGAGCTTTTAAGAAGTGTAAGTGATCCAACAACGAAGAACACATTAATAGTACGTGGGAATGCTATAAACTAGTGAAGAAAGCATTGGGTGTAGGGATAAAGTTGTACTTCTCACAAAGAGATTTTGTTTGGGTGGTGGTGTGTAGTGTTGGATATTGAACTACAATTTGCTTGTGCTCTAGATACTATCCTCTCAACAATTCAACACTACACACCACCACTCAAACAAAATCCTCTTCTTGAAATTTACAGGGAGATGAGAATTTTATTTTTATATCTATAGTATATCTGGTTCTAGCATTTCTCTCTTATTTTTCAAAAGTTTGTAACTTTCTTAATTACACATTGGTTGAATTCTTAGCCAATTTCCAAAAAAAAAAAAAAAAAGTTTTTACAAGCTATAGTTTTAGTTTTCTAAAATTGACTTGGGTTTTAAACCATTAATAAAAAGTATATAACAAAGGAAGAAATTTGGGGTTGGAATAAGTGTTTATAGCCTTTATTTCTAAAAACAAAAGCAAAAAAACAAAATAGTTACACAATAGGTTGTTAACGATTAAAGTTTCAAACCCAAGCCTAGATAAATCTATTAGGACAAATATCAATTTATACCCTGAACTTTCACAAATATGTCATTTTAAACCTTGAACTTTCATAATAAACTAATTTAAACATTGAACTTTCATAAATGTATTCAAATAAAAACCGATACATGATTTAAATTGATATAAATAATTATAAAAATTTTGAGTTTAAATTAATACACTTGTCAAAGTTCCAAAATTAAATTGATACAATTATTAATTTGAGATTTAAATAATTGATACAATTTAAAACTTTAGGGTTTAAATTAATACAACTATTAGTTTAGGGTTTAAATGAATACATGAATGTGCTTTTTTTTTTTTTTTTCCTTTTTCGCGTGTGAATGCGAAATAAAATAGGGGACAATTTTTCTTTTAATATGTTAATGCCTAGAAAAATTAGATGAAAATTATTATTTTGTTAGAATCTGCTATCATCTATGAATACCAAAAATAGAAGAAAATGTGAACTTTTTTTTAAGAAATTTCCTTGAACGTATAAATGCCATAAATAGAGGGAAAATGTCATTTTTTAAAAGAATAATTATATTAAGGTATGAATAGTAGAAAAATTGGATGCAAACAGAGAATTTTTAAAAATAGCAAATTTTACAAACTATTTACAATCTATAGCAAATACTATCACTGATAGTCATTGATATGTTATGGTGATAAAATAGTATCAGTGATAGAATTCAAAATTTTGTTATAGCTTGTAAATATTTTAATTTATTTTGCTATTTTTAAAAAATGCCCCTTTATTTAAAGATTTGAATGTGAAATTATAAATATCCTTACAATCATCAACTAAAGGGGCAAAATGAAAAATAAAAGAGTTTCTCCCAAATAATTCCATTTATATAGTACTAGTAAAATACATGTGCATGATGTCACAATCGTAACGTTTCAACCTCGAAACGAACGATTGTGTGGCACTTGATCTAGCTCAATGAACAAGTCAGCCGATCAAAATCTCAAAGTCACGGTCAATGTCGGCGTATGTCGTAACCTTCCTTC
>JBBPDI010000002.1:4191083-4203103 GCA_037974545.1 Cucumis variabilis
ATCACTGATAGACTCATATGGATCTATCAATGATAGACCAATATTTGCAACATGGTCTATCACTGATAGACTTATATGATTGATAAAATTTGTCAAATTTTGCTATATTTGCAAATTTTTTAAAATGTTGCTACATACTTAATTATTTTGAATCTAATTTCTAAATTTGAAACTATCCCTTTTCCTTAGAAAGCTTTCCAGATAAGAGAACTTAGAAGATGAAAGTGGCCCATAACCAAGGGTAGCAAGCTTTTTTTTTCTCATCCTTACCAAATCTTTCTTTGTTGGATCTTTTGACAAATATGAAATTAGTTTTATTTTTATTTAAAAAAAGTGAAATATCTTCCTTATGTTTAGGATCTTTAATCAATATCTTTTAATAAGGAGTTAAAAGATTTTCCTTAAATATCTCCTTTAAAGAAGAAGATATTCCTCATATTTAGGAATATTTTGTTGTAAGTTCTTCTTTTTGCCTCTTTGAAAAGAAGAAGTTCTATGAATGTAAAAGTATTCTTCACAACGGTGTTCAACAGATTATATTTTTTGGTGAAGAATCTATACAAAGATAAACCGGTTACCTTTTGCATTATGATAGATTATTAAAGATCGTCAAGGGATTTGACAGAGTATCAATTGCTAAGAAATATGAATGAAGGCTGAGATAATTCTACTGCGGTCAATGAATTCAAGGGGAGCCTGAGTTTATACGGTTAAGTTATGGTGATAACTTGTTAATGTAACTTTAGGGTTAAGTTACATATTATGAATCTCAATAATATTTCTTATTTGAGTAAAGAAGTTCTCCAGATGTAGGGCGTATTTGCGGAACTGGGTTACCAAAGTGCACTTTGTTATTCATCTTCCGTGGACTCTAGTTATTCCTATAGTTAAATATTTGTGATATAGCTAAAGAGCATTTAACCTCATCTCACCTGTTTTTCAATTGGTATCAGAGTGGGTTCAATACTCATGGAAACACCAAGAGAAGGTGCGACAACTACACGACCATTCATATTGGATGGAAAAAATTATTCTTATTGGAAGATTCGAATGATATCATTTCTTAAATCCTTGGACACAAAGGCCTGGAGAGCAGTTAAACTGGGTTGGACACCACCTATTATTACACTAGATAGAAAGTCTATTTCTAAGCCATAGGAAACCTGAACTGAAGCTGAAGAGCATGAATCTATGGGAAATGCTCGAGCACTAAATGCCATTTACAATGGAGTTGACCTAAACATGTTCAAGCTGATCAACTCAAGTGTTACAGCAAAAGATGCATGGAAAAAACTCAAAGTTGCATTTGAAGGAACGACTAAAGTCAAGACGTCTCGTCTACTCTTGCTGACTACCAAGTTTGAATCCTTGAAGATGATGGAAGAAGAAACCATAACTAAGTACAACGTACGGGCTCTGAAAATTGCAAATGAGTCATTTAACCTTGGTGAAGAAATACCTGAAGCTACATTAGTTAGAAAAGTTATGCGATCCCTCCCCAGGAAGTTTGACATGAAAGTCAAAGCTATTGAAGAAGCACATTATGTTTCTACACTTTCTCTCGATGACTTTTTTGGATCGTTGCTCATGTACGAGATCACCATAGCTGAATGAGTAGAAAGTAAAGGTAAAGGTGTTGCTTTTTCATCCATTCAGGAAGCTGAATGCATTGAGAAAGGAAAAGCCCCTAATGATCAAGTGAATGAGTCGATTCCCTGCTAACCAAGCAATTCTTCTATGTGATCAAGAAAATGAGTAGTTCTAACAATTCTCGATCCAATAACCGATCTTAGAATAACTTTAGAAGGAAAGAATTTGATCGTTCAAACACCAGAGAATCAGATCGTTCAACTGGCAGAAATAAGAGATCTTTCAAATGCAGGGAATGCGAGGGCCATGGTCATTATCAGGCTGAATGTCCAACCTACTTGAGAAGACAGAAGAAAAGTTTTGGGGATACACTGTTTGATGAGAAATCTGAAGGAATTGCTGAAGAAGAAGAGTTTGTTAAGGCTTTTATCAATACTGCCTCTAACAGTGAAGAAGACTCAAGGTATCAGTCAGATGTTGACTTAAACTGTCAACATATAGAGAACATGTCCTATAAGAAGATGAAATTATTATGGAAAAAGGATACGACGGCCAGGGATATTAAAAAAGAAACGATTCAAGAATTAATGGCAGAAAATGAAAGACTTCTCACCGTGATATCATCTCTGAAACTGAAACTAAAAGAAGCTCAAATGGACCACGAACAACTGGAGAAATCTGTGAAGATGTTAAATTCTAGCACTGGTTGCCTGGATCAAATATTATCCATGGGAAGAACTGACTCATGTAAGCATGGTCTAGGTTATAATGCTTCTGTGAATCTGAAGAAACAAGAGAGCAAGGTTGTGTTTGTTCTAGCTCGTAAAGACAATGCTAGAAGTACATGGGCATGTTCAAGAAGCAGTAGAATTTCTTTATCATCCATAAAAGCATGGATATGTCACTTTTGTGGCAAAAAAGGTCATATTAAACCCTTTTGTTACAAAATGTTGTTGAAAAAAGGCAGATATGAATGGAGAGTGACATCAAATGTTGAAAATAGAAATCGTACTCAGAAGCACGTTCATGGAAATCAGAGGGGTCAAAAAGTGAAAATTGTGTGGAGAATTAAACAACACTCTGAGAAGAGTCACATAGCATTCACATCAGTTCAAGTGTCTCAAGAGGACTGGTTTTTTGATAGTGGATGCTTCAGACATATGACTGGGAATCACTCATATTTCTCAAACTCAGTTGAATGCTCTTCAGGGCATGTGACATTTGGTGATGGTGATAAGGGAAGAATTCTAGACAAGGGAGATATTGTCGGACAACATCTTCCTAAATTGAGTGATGTACTATATGTTGAAGGTCTTACAGCAAACCTGATCAGATTAAGCCAGTTGTGTGATCAAGGGAATTCTATGAATTTTAGAAAATAAAACTGTATTATGACAAATGAACACAACAATGAAGTTATGCGAGGTATTAGATAGATTGATAACTGTTATTATTGATGCTCAAATCAATCAGAGGTGTGTAAAATCTCAAGAGAAGAACAAATTCAGCTGTGGCATAAGAAGTTAGGTCATGTTAGTCTGGTTACGCTAGGTAAGGCGCTTAAACATGATGCTATCATGGGTCTTCCTGTTCTGGATGTGAAAAGACAGCTTTTTTGTTGAGATTGTCAACAAGGAAAACAGATTCGTGCTACTAAAAAAAGTATCAGGGAGTGTTATACAAGCAGAGTTCTTGAACTTCTACATATGGATCTCCTTGGTTCAATACAAACTGAAAGTTTGGAAAGAAGAGGCACGTCTTTATGTGTGTGGATGACTACTCTCGGTTCACTTGGATCCGATTTTTGAAAAGCAAATCTGAGACACCTAAAGTATGCATGAATCTATGTCGTAATCTACAATGAGAACAAGGGCTGGACATTATAAGGCTACGAAGTGATCATGGAAAGGAGTTTGAAAACTCTGAGATTGATTCATTTTGTGAAAACGAAGGAACCAGTCACGAATATTCAGCTCCTTTAACTCCTCAGCAAAATGGGCTTGTTGAAAGAAAAAATGGACTCTTCAAGAAATGGCTAGAATAATGTTGCACGACAAAGATCTTCCATTAAGATTTTGGGCTGAAGCAATGCATACAGCCTGTCACATTCATAATAGAGTGACAATTCGTACTGGGACTACAGTGACGTTGTATGAATTATGGAAGGGCAGGAAACCTAACGTGAATTACTTCCACATCTTTGGGAGTGTATGCTACATTCTAGTAGATAGAGAATATCATAAGAAGTTAGATGTCAAGTCAGATAGAGGAATATTTCTGGGTTATTCTTTAAACAGTCATGCATATCGAGTGTTTAACACCCAAACGAAATCAATAATGAAGACTATCGATATTGTAGTAAATGATGATGAAAAAGACAAAAAAATTACAGCCACAGGTCAAGATGATGATGATGTTGTTCGAATACAAAATAATGATCTGCTGGTTAATACTCAAAATAATACAGATACTGGTACTCTTGCCATGCCTGATGTCTCTGATCGTGTAAACAACTCGAGCTCCACTGATGAGTCCTCTGAGCAACAGATTGGCCCATCTTCTCACGTGCTGAAGAATCATCCTCCAAGTGGTATCATTAGGGATGTGCGAAGTGGAGTCACTACCAGGAAGAAGGATCGTATTGATTATGCAAAGTTAATTGCAAATGTGTGTTATACTTATTCTATTGAACCATAGTCAATAACAGAAGCTCTCGAAGATGAATTCTAGATTTGTGCAATGCAAAAAGAACTTCTTCAATTTCAACGACTTAATGTCTTGAGGTTAGTACCCAAACCTTCCAATGTCAATATTATTGGAACAAAGTGGATTTTTAAAAATAAAACAGACGAACATGGCCTCATCACCCATAATAAGGCACGCCTAGTCACTCAAGGATACTCTCAGATCGAAGGAGTTGATTTTAATGAAACCTTCGCTCTACTTGCTAGACTTGAAGCCATATGCTTGTTGCTTAGATTGCGTGTATCCAAAAGATTAAGTTGTACCAAATGGATGTCAAAAGCGCGTTCTTAAATGGGTATTTGAATGTAGAAGTATATGTTGTCCAACCCAAAGGCTTTTTGATCCAGAATTCCCTCATCATGTATACAGGTTGAATAAAGCTCTGTATGGCTTAAAACAGGCACCTCGGGCCTGGTACGAACGACTTACTGAGTATTTGCTAAGTCATGGGTATGTCGCGGTGGCTCAGATAGAACCTTTTTTATTAATCGAAAGGGTCAAGATATCATTATAGCTCAAATATATGTGGATGATGTTATCTTTGGGGGTTTTCTTTATGATAATGTAAATAGCTTTGTAACTGTCATGCAGTTTGAATTTAAGATGAGTATGGTTGGTGAGTTATCTTTCTTTCTTGGCCTGCAAATTAAACAAGATAAGAGTGATATGTTTACCTCTCGGGCTAAGTATGCTAAGAATATGATTAAAAAATTTGGCCTTAAAAACTCTCAAACCAAGCTCACTTCAGCAGCTACACATGTGAAACTCTCCAAAGACTATATGACAGAAGCTGTAGACCAGAAAGTGTAAAGGAATATTATTGGAAGTCTACTATATCTTACAGCAAGTCGACCTGATATTGCTTATGCTGTAGGGGTCTGTGCTCGATTTCAATCTTCTCCTCGCAACTCTCATCTGCAAGTTGCTAAACGAATTATCAAGTATACTCGCGATACACCTGATTATGGGATTTTCTACTTGTTCGATACAAATTCACCTCTTGTTGGATATTGTGATGCAAATTGGGCTAGATGTGTGGATGATAGGAAATCTACGTCTGGAGGATGTTTCTTCATAGGAAATAACTTGATTTTGTGGTTTAGTAAAAAGCAAAATTCTATCTCTTTCAACAGTTGAGACTGAATATATTGCAGCTGGAAGTGCTTGCTCACATCTAATTTGGATGAAGCAAATGATAAGGGAGTATGGCTTTTCGGCATCATTTTATTCGTGATCTGGTTGAAGGAAAAATTATATCATTCATACACATTCGGTCTAATCTTCAGTTGACTAATATATTCACCAAACCTCTGGATGCTACTTCTTTTGAGCACTTACAAGCAAAACTGGGAGTATGCTGCCCATTGACTTGATCGTTTAAAGTTGTATTTGCTTGCGTTGGGCCCTGGATAGTTGAAACAAAGAGTTGTATCATTGTTTTTTGCCCACTTGCACTTGGCTTAATTGCACCAATTGATCCTTATCTACTAATTTTTAACATATAAATGCAGCTTAATACTTAAGAATTTAATTAACGAACCGATAGCTTTAACAATATCTATTTATTAAATAGACTCTTCCAAACACAACCTTGTTTAAAAGCAAAACCACATATTAATAATTACATGTTAAAAAAAAAAGAGAACGACAAGTCAACATCCGAACTAACTTCCCTAGACTTTATATATATGTACATGACATTATTTTATCTTGAACTACTAATCAGTAAGTAAACGAAAATCTAACAACAAACTAGCACAGCAGGCTGGTGACAGCAGGTCAGGCTCGTGTATCACAATCTCTTTCTTGAAAAGTGAAAAACATTTGAAAAAGATGCGCTAAATAGCCAAGTGAGTGATGATTTTAAAAAGATACATGACCTTGGAAATAGTTATACTACCTTAAGTTTACCTTTTAGCATAAATAATATCTCAAATATAATACATTTAAAAAAAATTCTAAAACCTTTCACCTGGTAAACTCTTTTTTGTCTATAAAGAACTCTTTATGTCTCTAAATAACTCTTTTGCTTTCTAAAACAAATGTCTGCTCATTCAATCTCTGTTAATTTAACACCCTGAAAACTCGATCATGATGGTAACTTGCTCAATCGATCGTGCCTAATAACATCGGTTAGATAGTAGAGCACTATTTGTACTATTCTATCTGAACTCGGTCAAGGTAGCAGATCTCTATTCATACTATCCTGCCACAACTCATTGGTAGCTAGTTAAATGGGCACCACCTCATACCTCTAACTGTGCACATTGACTGTCAAGATCTCGGTATATAAAACAAACATTGTTTTCTTACTTAAAATCGTTCTCATCAAACTCATGCTTTTGCTAATATCTTTCTGGAACAATAAACAAGTCTATTTCAGAAAACTTAAAGCATATTCATAAATCATTGTTTAGTACCTCAAACATATTCAAAATAGTCTGATTGAAAGCATGTAATCTTGCTTGTAAATCTCATGATCATAATTTTGATAGCAATTAATAAACATGTTTAGAAACTTCTTTAGAAATCATTTTGTCACTCACAAGCTATTGCATGTGTAGCTTGAAACCATGCTTAAATAATGACTTTTAAAATAAAGTGTCACGCACAAATGGTAGCTAGATCCTTGGCCATGTACAACTGCCCAATTTCTTCTTCTCTTGAAAATAATGTCATTTAAACTTGAACTAATCCTTTATCCTTAGAAAAATGGAAAATCTTCTGAAAGTTAGTAAAAAAAAAAACACCTAAAAATGGCTTGAAAATGCTCATTTTAGCATATTAGCGCCCAGGGCCTGGGTAAGCTTTGTTCTGTGCTAACGTCACAGTGATGTGTTGTGCACATCATAGCCACACGCTTCATGGGCTTGTGCCTCACACAGTGCTTGCGTCTTGCATGTAGGGCAGGTTGCATGGCAAAAGCGCGTGCTTCGTGCCATCAGGTTGTGTGATGTCTTGTTCCATGAGCACTTAAAAGCCCCAACTAATCTCATTAATCGTGAAACACACGTCCAGCACGCCACACCTTTCTTGACACTCGACCCAGCTTCAACCTTGCCTAGAATTTCTTTTCTTGTCTATAGCCTAAGTCCTACTTTGGAGGTTAAATCTTAAAATTAATAACTCAAGTTGTGAAAACTTCCTTCTACAAAGTTGTTTGAAATTTTGATAAATAGCTTACGTCCATATTTCAACCAAGAGCTCCAAGAAATACGCTGTGTAGCATTCTGGAAGTCCAGACTATTCAGTTTCTCTTTGAGAATGATCATTTCTTCTTTCTTGAATATAAATCTTATCTTCCTTGCCCCAAAATTGACCAGTAACCGTAATTTGTAAACTAGACTCAATTTAAAATCTTTTGGAAGTAATTTGAGCCAAAAACGCACATGTAGAATAAGAGAAATCATCTTTTGAAGGACCTATTGATAGTAAGCTTTGCATGAAAGTTTCTTGACACCTTCACCATGCCATAATTTAACTTTTGCATATAGAGGAAACCTGGAATTCACCTAACCGACTTGCCTAGGTTAATCACCAATCGTACTTTCTCATTTAAACGTCAACCAAAATGCCCAAGCATTCAACTCAACGCCTTGCTAACCTTTTTTCTCCTTGCGTGCATACCTTCTCACACAGGCTCATGGATGCCTAGGCTCCTTGCCTTGGCCCTCTCACAGCTCATAAAACTTTTCAACACCTTGCCTCTTCTCATCTAAAACACTTCTTAGGAGGTTATTTGATTATCCTTGGGCGCCTACCTAAGTCTATCTCGCCTAGCCGTTAATGATCTCGCCTACCTTGAATGGCTTAGAGGTTATTTGGCCTCTCAACAACTCTCGCATGATTTATGTCCTTAAACTCAATGATACGGTTAGGTACCTTATCCTGGTAACACGATGGATATGATTCACTTTTTATTTGATAGAAACGCAATGATCCAACATATTCGTGCAGGTGACATGCGAGTGAGGGTTTCCTATGCATTGAGTTTGCATAAGACCGAACCATAAAATATTAACAACTAGATGTATCTCGATCGTTAAATAGTTAGGTTTCTATTTCATTAGGGTGACCTAGGTACCTTTGTCTTAATCCTAAGTGTATTATGAATTCTTGTTCGCGAGGGATTGTCCTTTGATTTATACAGGCGAGAGTGGCTAAATTGCTGACTCAATATGCTTATCATTTGGGGATTAGACTGAGTGGGGAGCTGGAAACATAATCACACAAGATGGAATTTACTACTTCACGACTTTAGAGTAAGTAGATGAGTGTTCCCTTAAATGGTGTCTCTGAAATTTAAATAAAGGGCCATACCCTTTCTATGACACGAGAGGGGTCTCTATTTATTGGTTGGACCATAAACAAGTTGTTCTTTAGAGGAGCACTAGTATTTTATGACTAGAATTAGCACAGGGGTAAAACGATAATTTGATCCAACTGGTATTATGAACACTTGTGAAGGACTAACTTACTATTATTGATCTTTATTCGTGGATAGAAAAATATATCTACAATGAGAAGAGTTCATTTGTGAGTCTTTAGTGAAGTGTACACACAGTTAACGAATATTGATTAATGTGGTTAATGAGTTTAGCCAATTAATCTCATAACGTTGTAGTTTATGATCTCTAGGTCTATTAGGTCCCTTTCCTAGCTCGTAATGTCACACCCTATTCTAGAATTTTCCTCCAAACTAGATCGATGTAAATCTTACTCCTTAAAAAAAAATTTATGTGTAAGATTTATAAAAACACATTTTTTCAAAAGAAATCCATAAAAATTTTGGCAGCATCTCCCCTAAAATATGGGGTAGCCACACCTGAAAAAGAAGACATTTTTCCACTTCTATAAGATTATAATCAGACATCAGGAACCACAAACAACCAGTGTGTCTCACCACACACATCAAGATGATTTCAAAACTTCGAGTAGAATTTAAGGTACAAAATACGTATTATATACAAAAGAATGCAAACTAATTTGGGGTCTTCCAAAACACAAATTCTTAGTGTCTCTCAAGATAAGACTAATCACCCCGTGATGCATTACAAAAGTTTAAACTATATAAATACAAAAAAAAAATGAAGATCTACAAGAACGACAGGGCTCAAACAACGCTTGGTTCTGGGTCGGGGGGGGGGGGGGAAGAAAACATTGAAAATTTAAGTCGTAACCCAGTGAGTGGTAAGTAATTAGATGTAAAAACTCGTCAAGGATTCTTAACAAGATGTGTAAATATACATCCATAATGAAATATTAACTAAAGTGATATCATCACATAACCAACAAGCCAACTAAAAATTTCATAGTCAATCCGATCATTGCAAGATGTCTAAACATACGACCACGAGTAGCTCACGCATGATCAAAGAATCATGTGGCCACAACTAGATAACGTATATTTAGTATCTATCATGATAGTAACCTCCATCCAATCCGATTATGATAGCATACTAAATACACATCCTAAAATAGCTCACATGTGATGCACATCCACAAGGAAACACACGGTTAATCGAAGCTCACGCGCACTTAGCACCTAGAACAATATCCATATCTCCATGTTTGCTCTTATGTGTACATAAAGCCACCCACCATGGGTTAAACTGGGCCTGGAGCCATACCTCACTCTTCTCTATTCATATTCTCACCTTGGCTCAAGTCATCGGATCTCTGGTCATGACCTCTTTCAACCTTGGGACCCTCTGACAAACCATAGCCTTTAGGAAAATTACCAATTTTCTTTCATAAAAATTACATGTTTCATCCTTAGAAGCCAAGCATAATAAGAAAACACATTTTCATAAGGTGGTTTGCAATCCGTCATCAATGCATACTCATAGAATAACATTTTTATAAGAATTTCAACCATGCACATTCTTAAAATCATCGTGAGTAAACATCTTATTTAAACACAAATGAACGTTTGCCGAAAAAGGTTAAGTCACGGTAGTTTTCCAAACGATATTATAAAACAACATGTATAAATACAAAGAGAACTTGAAGATGAGCCACTCACAGTCAATAACTCAATCTGGTTATACGCTTTTCCCACAGTAATTTGGTCTGAAACAACGATCAAAACCTTTCAGTTATCTTCACAAGATGTGAGGCTACTACTAGATGTAAAATACTTCATAAGGCCACTAAATCTATTTATGTTTATAAGGTTCTTGAATTTTCAAAACATCTAGGATTAGACTAAACTTTTCACATAAGAACACTTTTTTTTACTCGAAATGTAGATACTTAACATCATGAACACACAACTTAGTTCAGAAATCAATAGGTCTTTTATGTAGATATACTTTCCCTCCATTTTAAATGATGTTTGGGAGTTATACCTAAAATTATTAGTATGAGTCAAGAACTTTGACATTTCCTAGATTACCCAATCCTTTTTATATTTCGAACCTATAGAAATAAGTGCCCAAAAAAAGCCCAAGTTTAAAGAAAAGCTCATTTCAACCCCTAACATTCAACTTTAGAATTCGAGTAATATCAACAACTTAATCTTAGCGCTTATACTCAATAGGTACTTGAGAACTTGAAGAAAAACACACTTAACTAATTCAACTCTCAACAAGAACCTAGCAAGGTATTTTTAACTTAAATGGGCACATCCTAACCAAATTCTAAATTCGAAAACACACATCTACCATCATGGATTACACGATGTTATCACTAAAATTACATGGGTACTTAAGATCGACTCCATAAAGCTTAGAACCTTACCCAACTGGTGCCAACACGCTCAACTCCAAACTTTGAATGGCTGGACAACGATTTAAACGCTTCTAAAACTTGAAAAAGTAGTGGTTGAAGATAAACTCAAGTCTAAACTTAATGGGTATTCAAAATCGCCCAAAAAAAACAACCCCAAACCATAAAAACTTACTCTAAGAGTTGAATCCTAACGAAGAATGGAGATAGACAGTGATTTTCTTGACCTCCAGTGAGCTACCATGCACAACCGCTGTAGGATAGGCATCAGAGACATGTGGTTTCATCAGCAAGTTGAGTAACGAAATGGGTTGGCTAGGTGATTGTGTAGCATTTTAGATCAAGTGCTAGATGAGTCGGACGACCAGGCACGATGGTATGATGGTGTTTGCGGCAGGAGCAGTTGGGGTTTGTCAGCGTGCAAGACGCCGACAAAGATGAAGCTGAGAGAAAGAGAGATTGAGATGGGTTCTCACGGTGGGGAAGAAGCAATTTTTCCTTCCTTTCTCAATTTTCTTCTTCTTTTTTTTTTACTCATAAGAAGGAAGAAGAAGATGACAATAGAGGGAAAAATGACCTTAATACCCCCCCAACTTAACAACACATAAGTTCTCTAGTTTTATTCTAACTATAATTGTTCCACAATCCTTATTACAAAAATTTAACCCTAGGAAAAGGATAATTAGATTTTAAACTTTTACTTTTTCAGCTTAGCGAATATTAAAATAAATAGGAGAATGGAATGAGAGTTTACACGTAAAGAGTAATGAAATTTATTTATATTGGCTGTAATTTGAAATGTTCAAATGAACATGAGGAATTAGTATAATGTATGGCGATACATTATAATATAATGTTTATATTTTAATCAAACTTTACTATACAAATTTAATTTTGGATATGATTCAAAATTAATTTATGAGAGATAAAATATTTGAATGAGTTTAAATATTAAT
>JBBPDI010000002.1:4211573-4222577 GCA_037974545.1 Cucumis variabilis
GTTTATTGGATTTAAGATTATAAAATTTAATTTCTCAATAACGACTTTATTGAACAGAATATGATTACAAACTACGATTTTTAGGACACAAAATTTCAACACTTTTGCCCCTATAAGAAAAGAAAAAGGAGAAAAAAGGTTAAGGCAACCACTGAACCACGTACTCCCCCATACTAAGTACCCTTTCCTGGAAATACCCACGCTACACTATAGAGTGACAATTGAGTACAACTTGACAAATGATGTTCCACCTGTTGTCTTTGCAAAAATGATGGACGGGATCACTAATGGCGATACAAGTAATGATTTTTGTGAGAACTCCTTCAAGTCGCTATCCAAACAATTTTTCAAGGAATTACTTGAACCGAGTTCATGGATAAAGTGCGATGGAAGCTTGCCATTCTTGAGTGCTTTACAATTAAATATATTGTAATCTATTTTATTTGTAACTAACACAACTATTTTGGATTTGGGCCTTGAATATGTTACTCCATTTTATGAAGGGAACGTTTCATAGAAGACCTAACATGGGCATGACTGAATTCACAATATTGCTTATTCGAGAAATGATAAAAATTGTTTTAACAACTAAATGGAAAGTAAACATTCTTAAGTCTTGAGAATTGTGAATAAGATCTTGGTGGTGGTCCTAGAAGAATTTGAGATCAATTACTATTTCAATTCATGGAGAATTTGAGCTACAAATGTGTGAACTTTAAAACTATGTTTTCTATGGTTTTTTCAAAGCATGTTTAATCCTAAAATTGATGCACTTAGGATGATATTTGATAATTACTTTGGTTGCATGATTCCATAATTTTTCAACAATTACATGTGAGTAGAGGATACCAAGTTAGTCAAATTTGTTGCACGTGCACTTCTTTTCATGAAAGTTTACAGTGTCATCCAACTGTATCACACATGTGGGTTCCATAACAATCATTATACTAGACTTTATAGCGTTTACCTTTGTTAGCCTCACTTGCCAAATTGGATTCACAATAGTCAATATATATTGTTGTTCAAGATGCCTAATGATTCTTACTCTCATAGAACCACGTTTGGATGTAATGAGCAAAAGATGAAATTCTTTAGTTAACAAATTGAAACACTTCACACTATTGGATGTCATGTTGTTGTATCTTCGATCTAATTGGTAAACCTGTGACCACCACTCAAGATTGTATCCTCTACATATCATGTGACCACATCATCTAAAAAACTACAAAGTTGATTTCAATGTTTATGGAATTTTGTCATATGGAATGCCATCATTGCATCCTTAAACATACGAATGGTAATGTCCTTAAAAGTTTTCTTGAAGGTTCTATCCTATGTGCAAAGTGCAAAATCAATGAAATGTTATGGAGAAAATGTTACAAATACCATTATCAATAGACAACTTCTTATCAGAAACGAATAATAGGTTAAGAGATTATCCCACAACACATTTCAAGTTCTAGAAGATCCATGCCCATGTTTGGTTCATTTCCCATAGACTATGGCATATGCTATTATGTATAATTGGATTACCATCCATCAAAGTGACAACCAACATTAAACCTTTGTAGTTTCCTTTCAAGTGAGACGCATAAACTATTATAATAGGTTAACAATTACAAGGCCCTAATGCCATAAACACATACTCGAAATACACATCATCTTGAAGTTCAATCTCAAATATTATACTTTGATTCTCCATTTTCAACTCTTCCTCGTAAGCAAGTAGTTCGATAAACAATTCTTTTGAGAGTACCCTGATAACGTGTATAAATACCCGTTATTATAGTTTTTTTATTAGAATAATGAGGTCAAAGCGCCTAAGAAGAGGATCAAAACACGTAACTTATGTTGTAAATACATAAGTATTTAGAAACACGTTTTACATAAGTATTATGCTTGTTTTACGTGATTGCCATGTCTAAATACAGGATAAGTAGAAAGGAAGAAACTAGTGAATCGATGGAAACATCTTGCGCAAGGGCTACCCGATGGAAACTTATTTGACGAATAACATCTCCAGATGAGGAACCACGTCATCATGCGAGGAAGGTTCACTAGAAGATAAGAATGATAGTTAGAGTTGATGTGACATCATAAAGCTGCAACCAGCACTGACAATCTCAAAAGAATAGAAAATTTTTGCCAAAAACTGCCTATAAAAAGACTTCATCCCCACCAAGCAAAGCAGACTTGTATGGGCCAAAAGAAGGTCTGAACAGACCATAAAAGAGAGTCTAGATGAAAGTGTAAAGAGTTTTCTTTTTCGATCATGCTTTAAGTGAGAACTTAGAGTTTGAGTGATCACTACAATAAAAATGGTCTACGACGGCAGTTTTTGGAAAGTCCTTCCATGACAGTTTTTGAAAACTGTCATAATAAGTTTTTTCATGACAAAAAATAAATGTGGTTAATTACTATTTTATGACAACAAATAACTGTCATATTTTATATTCTAACAACAAATAACTGTCACCATTTGCATATTAACTACAGTTAAAAAAATGTCTCAAATTCCTTCATCATCTTATCCAATTGGAGTTCTGTGGTTACAACAACATAGCAGAATTAATAACCAGGAAGCACATTCCTTTTAACTTAAGAATCATTTAAAGAAAAATATATCTCAAATGGTTTAATTGAAAAAGAAGTGTGGAGGATAGAAGGAAAGAGAAAATCATAGCTTGTATAGATGCTCGACGCAACATTTAACCCTAATGTTTCAGTAGGATCGAATGAAAATTTGTCCAATTGGTGTTGTTAGAAACTATTGCATATGTAAAAAGATTCCAAGAAAAGCACATAATTTTAATTAGTTGCATTCACTGGACACATAATTGAGTGAGGTTATGTTATGGAGCTGGAAAAAAAAAACAGAAGTACTAGTGGTATGAAATGTAATTAGAATAACGGGCTTCATTCAATATTTCAAGAACAATTAGAATACAAACTATCTTTTATGTATACAAGATAGTCTTGCCAAATCTCAATAGCCAAAAGCTTTTTCAAGGAACAAGCCAAATCTAATGGTTTCTCATAAACAATAACTACAAGTTCTGATATAAACACTTGAATTTGAAAGGACTTCCCTCCCCACAATTTTAATAACCATAAAAATGATTTGAAAGACATCTTTAAAGAAATATTTAATACCCATTGAGTAATAAGCTCTCAATCATTGAAGAGCTACAACAATAACACAAACCCATATGACAAATTGAGAAGCCAATGAAAGCTTCACAAATCAGAGACCCCAAGTCAATGTGGGTGCAAATTGTCCACTCCTACTCCAAGAACAAGAACACAACCAAACCCAATTCCATAAATAACAAAAAAATCTTAAAAAAATGGAAGAACACAAGTAGTATCTATAATAATCCGCATACAAAAAAATATCCCACGCAGAAGAAAGGAAAAGGAAGAATGCAAAAATGCCATAATTCTAAAACAATTGGACAACATAATAAGGGGAAATGCAAAATTGATACGACAAAAACCCACAAACACAAGAAACAAATCCAAAACGCAAACACCTATCAAAATACAAAGCATTTTTTAATCTCGAAACTCCACAAATCAGAGCTAAACCCCATGAAATAGTAAAATTACAAAACCCAATTGAAAAACCTCAAAATCGGTTGAAGGAAAAGGACATAAAAAGGCAAAAATAAGAAGAAAAAAAACTACTCACGTTGATTTCATCTGGGTAACAATTGAAATGGAGAAGCCCTAAAAGCACAAAATGGAAAGAAATTACAGAGAGAAAAAAGGGAGAGAAATAGAGATAGACAGAGAGAGAGAAAAAAGCAAAGGACCGAAAGGGAAGGGGTTACCTTTTTGGGTGCAACTTTCCAACGAAGTACTGATTGGCTTTGGAGTTGGAAAAAGTAAGAGGAAAAAGAAAAGTTAGGATTAGGGAAAAGAGAAAGAAGAAAGTGGAGGAAGTCCAGATTTGGAAGATTGAAGAAAAAGGGGGGTGCAAAATTATGTGGATTGATTGAAGAATTTGAAGGGAAAATTGGGAGAAATTTGTTGATAAAAATTGAATTGGAGAAATGAAAGATAGAAAAAGTCGGCCGCTTTTGGAGTCCTTAAGAGAGGCATTCATGAGGTTAGGCTTTGTATGAGGGTTTGAGTGAATTTTTTAAAAATTTATTTTTAATAAATTATTTAATGCTTTTACCTTTTATGACAGCAAATAACTGTCATTAGAATTCGAAAATAACATTTTTTTCTGTCAAAAATGCGCATTTTGACCTTTTATGACAGTTTTTTCTTTCCTCCTTTCAATTTAGGATGTATGCAACTGTTGTAATATGTCATTTTTGTTTTAGTGGATGAAGAACCCAATCCCCATTCCCCTTAACATGTATTCTTTTCCCACTCTTTTATCTTCCATTTTTGTATTCTTTGTGTAATATTTATTCTGTTCATTTTGTAGAATGGCCAAAGGCCTACATTTTTTATATATATATATATTACATGTTTATACCCTTTCAATCCATGATCATGTATTCACTTTCCTTCAGTCAACGTGTTATTTGTAATTTAGAAGTGTGATAAGTTATTGATAAGAAGTGTTGCTTATAAGTCTTATCGCGTTAGATAAGCTATTTTCATCGCTTGGTCAGTATAAGTCGCCAACTACCCGAGTGAAAAAATAGCAAGGACTTAACTAACGCGCACAAGAAAAAGTTGCTTCTTCCTTTATGAGATCATTTCCAACATTTGTATCCCAGAAGGAGAACAAGTGTAGACATTGGGCACCAAAAGGTTGCTGTCCTTAATCACATAATCTTATACGGTTTATAAGTGATTTCCTTTATATATATCTCGCCTAATCATGCTTAGTCATATGGATCCTGGAAAGAGACCATGTGTGGCGTATAATGACTTCGAGAGAAGCAAACCTTAATCAGAAGCACAATTTAGTAAGTTGTATCACATTTGGGGTATCACACTACTTAGTCACATAATAATGCATAGACCTTCCTTCTTTCATTTTTTTTATACAAATTAGTTCGTATTATCATTCCACCATCCTATCACCTCTTTACAGACTCTTGAGACTTCATTTAGTAGTTTCTCCGATTCTTGCATTCTTTAAGTTTATTATTCTTTAATTCTTTTATACCACATAGATGATAAGTAATTCTTAGAACTAATATCTTGAATCAACTCCCTGTGTTCGATCTTGGATCATCTAGGTAAACCTATTGTTTTGGGCAAGCAGTAGGAAACTTGTACTCAACGAGGACTTAGTAGTTATCCGATAAAGAGGTACATAGTGAGTACCTTGTGCACAGTGATCATGACCAATGACTTGTCACAGAGAATTAATTGTGTATCAAACAACTAAGTGCCCAACAAAATGAAACAAACATACCCTTAGTGAGATCATAGGTGGTTTGCCTTTGCACGCCATGTTTTATTGTAGCTTATGTTGACGCTGTAATCTCTCCTCATATCTTCAACAATGTATTTAGGTTTATTAACATGTTCAATGCTTATGGACTTGCTTTTGATCAGTTGTCCTACTTGAAAGAATAAAAGCCCTAGGCAGCGGAAGATTTTACAGAATCATTCCTCAATTTAATTTGGAAATTCCAAAATAATAATATATTGGCAAAAAATAATTAAAAAATTAGTTTTCTTATTAAGCATGCTTTAATAAAGTATAGATTAGAGAGAGAAAAACTTACGTAATTTGATGTCTCTAAATCTACTAAATCTTCAAATTTGGGACACCACCTATTATAGACCTTCCTATCATTTGGGATGAGATTGGTTTGTGGGAACCAATTGGATGAAAAAGAGTTTTAGAGGGAAAACTAATTTTGTAGAGAGCAAAAACATTGACTTTTTCTTCGTTAAATTAATTTTTAAGAAAAACTGTTTTTCTTATGTATATTTGTAACTCCCTTTCCTTGAGGGAGTAGGAAAGAATTGTGAGATTCTATTAATTTAAAAAATATTAAATTTATAAAAATTTCAAATTAATTAATTAACCAATTAATAATTAATTTAAGGGACATTTTTAAAAATAGAAAAAGAAATTAAAATATTTATAAATTATAGCGAAATTTTGGATTCTATCAATAATAGTCTTCTATCACTATAGCATATCAATGACTATTAGTTATAGAATTTCAATAGTTTGTAAATAATTTGTAAAATTTACTATTTCTGAAAATTTCTCTTAATTTAAATCATATTTAATTAATATCTCTCAAATATCTTATAGTTTTAATTTAATTTAATTTAATTAAACTAAACTATTAATTAATTCTCTAATTAATTAATAGCTAAATTAAATATCTTGTATTTAACTTAAATTAAAGAAAAATTTAAAAAAAATAACAAATTTTACAAAATATTTACAACTTATAGTAATTCTATCAATGATAGTCATTGATATGCTACAGTGATAGAAGACTATCAGTGATAGAATCCAAAATTTTGCTATAACTTTTACATATTTTAATTTATTTTGCTATTTTTAAAAATGTCTCTAAATAAAATATGAATTTAATTTACATTAATCTAATATTTGAACTCTTTCAAATATTTTTCAAATATTTTATATCTCATAAATTAATTTTGTATCATATCCAAAATTAAATTTATATAAGGAGCATTTTTTAAAATAGCAAAATAAATTAAAATATTTACAAGCTATAACAAGACTTTGGATTCTTTCACTATAGCATATCAATGACTATCAGTGATAGAATTTGCTATAGGTTGTGAATATTTTGTAAAATCTACTATTTTTAAAATTATCTTTTATATAATAAAATTTGATTAAAATATAAATTTTATATTATAATGTATCACCATACATTATACTAATTTTCAAAGTAAATTTGAACATTTCAAATTTCAACCAATATAAATAAATCTCATTACCCTTACGAGCTAGAAAGGGTACCTAATGGACCTACAAATTAGAAGCTACAGCGATATGAGATTGGCTGAACTTATTAACCACATTAATCAATATTCGTTAACTATGTGTACACTCCACTAAAGACTCACAATTGAACTTTATCTCATTGTAGATATATTTCCTTGTTCACGAAGATAGACCAATAACAGTAAGTTAGTCATTTATGAGTGTTCGTAATACCAGCTGGGTCAAATTATCGTTTGACCCCTAGGTTACCTCTAATCCTTAAATAGCAGTGCTCCTCTAATGAATAACTTGTTTATGGTCTAACCAATAAACTGAAACTCTTCTCGTGTCATAAAGAGGATAGAATCGTTTGTTCAAGTCTCGAAAACATCAATTAAGGAAACACTCATCTACTTACCCTAAAGTAGGGAAGGAGTGAATTTCATCTTGTATAATTATGTTTCCAACTCTCCACTCGGTCTTGTCCCCAAAATGATAAGCATATTGAAAATCTGGCCACTCCCACCTTACAAATCAAAGGATAATCTCTCACGAACAGGAGTTCATAATACACTTAGGATTAAGACTAAGTTACCTAGGTTATCCTAGTGAAATAGAAACGTAACTAGTTAACAGAGTTACATCTAGTGGTTACTATTTTGTGGTCCAGTCTTATGCAAACTCATTGCATATGATACTCTCACTCACATGTCACCTACACGAACGCGTTAGATCATTGTGTTTGTATCGAATATAGAGTAGGTCGTATACATAATGTTACTAAGATAAGGTACCGAGCCTTATTCCATTCCTATACCATAAACCCTTTAAGCTGATCTCGAACATTGATCCCTGTATGTCTCTACATACTATTCAAGACTCATAAAATAACTTAGGATGTTAGTTTATTGGATTTGGGTTATAAAGACAAAACTAATAACATAGCAATAACATTTATTGGAATTATAAAAATAACACTTTATTAATAACGGTCAATGGATTATATTTACAATCTACGAGTTTTAGGACATAAATCCCAACACTACTAATCTAGTAATTGCTTGTCCATGGTCATGATTTAAAATTCCAATAGAACACGTGTATGAACTCTTATACTTTGCGATCTTGAACATATCACACCTTTGTAGTTTTCTTTCATATAAACACCACTTACAATTCATCCCCATACATTTGATAAAGAACAAGAACTTTTTTTTTGACATTTTAACTTTGTATTTAAAATTGTTGTTGATGGACATAATAGACAACTCATTTTCAAGTCCACCTTACTAAAAAATAGTTCACCAATTTCAACCTCTGTCTTAGATATAAAGATGTACTAAACATAACCAATTCTAGTGTACAACTTGAAGATCACTGAAGCAACTGTAGGACCACACAGATTTGTAAGGTTATAACGCACATCATTCAAACCTATTGATCGCTCATTTGTATCAAGTGAAGGACCCCGCTGATATGGGATAACAATCTGCATGTAATCAAGTCTAGTGATCTCTCACACAACTTTGTGATACTTTGCCTCATATAGTGAATTCTAGATGGTTTCTCATCATCATCCATCAAATCTAACCTGACTGGTCTGTTGTTACTAGATATCACTGTTCAGTTGCACTGGATTCCTCTTTTTAATTCTCATGAATTTGTGCGTTGTCTTGTGATAGCGTTGGTTGAATAGTATTTCATAGAAAATATAATATTATCCTCTTCTAGAGCAAACTCATACGACCCCTCATATTGTTTGTCTACACACGTATCATTGTAACTCATATTTTCAAGAACCCATTCTTAAAGTTTTCCTCTCGATAGTATTTCAATGTTACAAATAACAAATAATAGAACTCTATTGATGTGAAACCTCAAATTTCTATGATATTTTGGACTTATTAAGCTTTAGTAAAGGAAAAAGAAATTATAAAAGATTTGGTTCAAAGTTAAGTGTTGAGGTTCAAGTTGTGATGGGATGATGGAATAATTTGAAGAAAAGATGGTAATTAACCAAAGTAAGTGCCTTGGAAAGGGACTCTTGGGCTAGCCTTGAGTAATCTCGAGCACCATGGAAAATAAAGAAAAAATCTTGGTGATAAGGCAAGAGCATCTTGATGCTTACTTGATCGAAGGGAAAGACATAATACTTTTTACGCAAGGATCTAGGATAGTTGTGTGAAATCTTGAGCAAGATTGAAAACATAAGTGAAATCTTGGAGCCATCAAGGTCCTTGTTCGATCAAGATGAAGGACAAAAAGCTTAAGAAGTTAGGAACTCGGGCAATCTCAGAGGTCATGCTAGGCTGAGATTGGAAGCAAAAAAGGGAAATATTAGGGATCTTGGTGCTTGTTTAGTCGAGAAAAGAGTAGATCTCAAGGGATCTTGGGCTTATCTCGGTTGAGATCACTTAATAGATGCATGACAGACAAATTTTGAGAAATTTCTAATGCGCGAGGTTAGCATTTTTTGGATGTAAGGAGTGTTTTTAAAGTAAGAAAACTCTATTTTCTCTCATGCAGATCTCTTTTCTCTCATTTCTCACTATTTTCACTCCAAGGGCAAGGTAGAGAGAAGAGCAAGAGAGAAGTTGAGTTGCATGCAAGAGTTGAAGCCAAAGCAAGAGGGTAGTTCAACACCAAGCTTCAATCAAGATGAGTTCAGGTAGATTTATAAACCAAAAATCTAAAGCTTGTATTAGTGAGTGAAAAAAAATGAGTTTAAGTTTATTATAAACATGATTTGTTATCAAATGTTTTGATGTTTGAATGCTTGAGAATACTGATTTACAAAGTTTTCCCAAAGCATGAGTTTAGAAATGTTTTAACATGCATTTATTTGTTAATGAATTTACTAATGAGATTTACAAGCAATCATGTTTGTACTAAGTTTCCAAAGTGTTTAAGCTCGAGAATGATTTTAAGCTAACGTTTTATGCATAATTTGAGTTAAATGTTTGAGCTATTTGTTTAATGAATGATTTTCAAGCATGAGATTTCATCATGTATTTATTCCAAGCATGCTTACTGTTGAATGTTTAAAGCTAAAGAGAAAAGGAGTTTATCAAAGCATGACTATGTTTAAAGATTGCTTTCTGCAAAAGTTATTATGTTTAAGGGTTGCTTTATGCTAAAAGATTCTTAAAGGGTTTGAAGCGTACAATTTTATAAATTTTTTATTGGATCCAAGATGTCTCAAATAGCCGTTAGTGGGGTAGGTATTGGGACGCCAAGGAATTTTGGGTAAGGACACTTATCTTGAGGATTGGAGCTAGAGACACCTATCTTTTAGGAACAAGGATTGAGGATGCCCATCTATGAAATTTAGAGCGGGTATTTAGTAACCTCTAACTTCTCCGAGGAGTAGATACTTGGGATACGAAAAGGAAAAACAAAGATTTGACTAACTATTTCTCAAATGTTTATCAAGTTCAAGTATTTATGTTATTGCTCATTGTTTACTATTTTTAAAGGTTTATGAAATTTTATTTGAAAACTTATCACTCATAGGACTTGTTTAGGTCACACTCTTCAAAATGTTTTCCACTTTCCATGTACAGATTGTGCTGCTTAGGGTGCTAGACTTACTGCTGTCAGGCCAATGTGATTTTAGTTGTTTAAGGGTTGGAGTTAAAGTTTGTTTTGATGCAATTTTTGTTGTTAAATGTTTGTGTAAAACTTATATGAAGTTTGTGTAATTGAACGAGTTGCTTCCAGTTGTGTTTAAGTTGTCTGTGTTACCTTCCACTTTCATTTAAAGGTTAAAAGTTAAGGGTCAACTGGTGTTGTATAGAAGTGGAGTGATATTGGTCACGCCGTCTCTCGGATTGAGTGTATGTGATCTGGGAGGGGGTGTAACAATTAAGACCATATCTAACAAGAAGAAAGACAACGTCATCATTGTTCCTTATTTAATGTGGAGGGGTTTCCAAGTCAAGCTTATATTTAACTCTTATTACTATGTCAAAGTCTACATGACTGACATTTATAATCTTGTAGATGCAGACTTTAAGTTTTTCATATTCCAACGTTATAAGCATAATAATTCATGTCAACTCGCCTCCAACATGCAAACTTTGGTTTTCATCCCTATCTCCTCCGTGTTG
>JBBPDI010000002.1:4239849-4250434 GCA_037974545.1 Cucumis variabilis
TTATAATGTATCACTATACATTAAACTAATTCCCAAAGTAAATTTAAACATTTCAAATTACAACCAATATAAATAAATTTCATTACCCTTTACGAGCTAGGAAGGGGACCTAATGGACCTATATATCAGAAGCTATAATGATCTGAGATTAATTGGCTAAACTCATTAACTACATTAATCAATATTCGTTAACTGTGTGTACACTCCATTAAAGACTCAACTAAACTCTTCTCACATAGATATATTTCTGTGTCCAGAGATATAAACCAATAATAGTAAGTTAGTCCTTCACGAGTGTCTGTAACACCAGCTTGGTCGATTTACCATTTTATCTCTAGGTTACCTTTAATCCTTAAATACCAGTGCTCTTCTAATGAACAACCTGTTTATGATCCTACCAATAAATAAAAACCCCTTTTATGCCATAGAGAGGGTAAGACCCTTTCCTCAAATCCTGGAGACACCATTTAAGAGAACACTCATCTACTTATCCTAAAGTAGGAAAGGAGTGAATTCTATCTTGTGTAATTATGTTCCTAGATTCTCACTCGGTCTTGTTCCCAAAATGATAAGCTTATTGAGTCGGCGATCTTGTCACTCTCACCCATACAAATCAAAGGACAATCTCTCTCAAGTCAGAGTTCATAATACACTCAAGATTAAGACTAAGTTATCTAGGTCATCCTAGTGAAATAAAAATCTAACTAGTTAACGGAGTTACATAGTGGTTACTTTTTCGCAGTCTGGTCTTACGCAAACTCATTGCATAGGATACCCTCATTCTTATTTCAACTATACGAACGCATTGGATCATTGCGTTTGTATCAAATACAAAATGAGCCATATCTATAGTGTTACCAAGATAAGGTACTCGGCCTTAACCCTATACTATAGACCCTTTAAGTTGATCCCGAACATTGATCCCTGTATGTCTCTACATATTGTTTAAAACTCATCAAACAGCTTAGGATGTTAGTTTATTGGATTTGGGTTATTAAGACAAAACTAATAATATAATCAATAACAATTATTACAATAGTAACACTTTGCTAATAACGGTCAATGAATTATATTTACAATCTACGAGTTTTAGGACATAAATCCCAACAGTGCATTGCATCTCAGCCTGGACAACAAAGACGAATCTATATATCCTTGGATGCTATTGTTACAGTAGTCTAAACGTGAAGTTACGTGATCTAGCATAAAAGATGATTTGAGATCCTTGACAAAAGGAATGTTGGTAACTAATGTGTGTTATGCAAAATGGAATATTTATATATGAAATCGTTATGTTTTTATGAAAAGATGATATATGTGAATTGATGTCTTAGACGAAATGGTATTTGGAAAGGTATTGTGAAAAGGATTTCATAAAACTCAATTAGTCTTTAGACTTGTGTTTTCAAAATTCTCCAGGAAATAGGCGTTAAGGCCAAGTGAGGAAGGTTGAAAGGTTTGCTAGGCGAGAAGGTTGGCAAAGCGTTCAAGCTTAAGTTTAATTTTTTGTATTTATGTTTATGTTTATGAAGTTGTTGTAAGCATTCAGAAAAACATTAATAAAAGTTTGAGTTGGTTTATTTCTATTTGTTAAATTAATTATATCGCCTAAATTATAATTTCTTAAGTTAAGTTAAAGAGACTAGGCGATTAAACAAAGTTTAAGGACTTCAAGAATGAGTGTCTTTGGTGTCTAGCCGCATCAAGGATACTCAAGTTGCACCGCATATCAAAGAACAGGCAATGGGGTATGTAGGGTGGGGTATGACAGCAAGGCCTTGGCCGCGTGCGTTGGGCAGCTCGCGTGCGAACCTCATAAGAGGTTTGTTGTGCGCCTTCCCTGGCAGCATGTCTGGCGTCCCATACAGTCTCCCTTGTTTACTTTCTTGGTCATGCATTCAACGTCAACCTTCATACACACTAACCTTTTTTAACATTAAAATGCCTACCCATCTTGCCTAGCTTACCTTTTCACTCGGCCAGCCACCAACTTGACCAGAATTTTATTTTGTCCAAAAACTTAACCGAACTTTGAAAAATCATAACTAGAAATACAAAAAACTTTTGAGGAAACTTCCTTCTACAAAAATTCTTTAAAATGTTGTAACTTTATTACCTATAAATGTTAGCTTCAAATTTCAATAGATGAGCTCTGTAGGCCTCTGGAAGTCCACCTTGCATCGATTCACCCGAAAACTAACCTTTATCACTTTCTTCAACTCAAACTCAACTCTCCCTTGCTAAAAAACGTCCAACAATCCTAGTCTGGAAACTAGACTCAACTTGTGATCTTTAAAGGATAATTTTAGTAAAAGTGCACGAGTGAAATGGGAGACATGTTCATCTGAAGTGATCTATTTATACTAAACCCTGTATGAATCTTTATTGACACCTCCTACTAGTGGAAATCTAAATTAAGCATGCAAGAACACCTGTAAAGCACTTCACCTACTCTACCTCTTCATCATCTTACCCAACCAAAATGCCCAATGTTAGAAGTCAAGTCCAAACACCATGTGCAATGCATTTGCTATTCTCCAAGACCTTCTCACATTACATGCTTCTTGCCCATCACTATGCCACCAACCTTCTCGCCTAATCTCTCAACACTTAAATAACCTCTAAGTGACAGTTTTCCTCACCTAGTCAAGCATACTTAACCACCTATGACACCCTTTTAGAGGTTTTTTCACCTAATGTACTTCCATCATGTCTTAGCTACTTTGCCAAGCCTAAACGTCTAATGACACTCCTTTAAAGGTTATTTCTCTTCTGTCTGTCCAATACATAAGCAACTAACCTCTGAATGCCTAGGTCTTCAACCCTTGACACTTAGCCAAATTCTTTCTTTTTTAACATCCATGACACAGTTTTTATGACACTTTTTATTCTTAACTTCCTTTAACACTTAAAATTCCAATCACTTCAAGAACTTGAGTTTTCTTCCAAGGTCCAGGGTTTACAATTTCACTCCCCCTTAAGAAATTTTATCCTAAAAAATTTCATAGCCCCTACTTTAACAGTTGTTTCCTTGGTCTGAATAACTCGAAACTCATAACTCAAACACTCTAGAACTGAAAATAGAAAGGTTTAGAAATTCTTACTAGTGATTATCTCTTGTACATCATCTTCCTTCTGCTGCATCATTGCAAAAACATTTCCTTGCTATCAAGGTCGTTCTCACTTTTATACTTATTATCACTTGGTCTCTCCTACAACCGTTGTTGTTTTCTATTAACTCACTAATTGAGATCATTCTTTCTGATTTCCCTGTATAATCGCCTTTAATAGAGGACATTCCCTCTGAAAATGTTCTTGTTTCCTATAATAGTAACATTCTGTTGTCCTTATAAAACATGTTCCCATATGATGTCTTCCACGATTCTCACACAGAAGTCTTTCACAGTTACTTGCTCCTAACTCCTGTCTTGATAGAGACATCGTTGCTTCTCTACTTTCTTGTCTTGTTGTTTTTGGGTATTTTAAGAAAATTTTTGGATATTTTCATGACCAAAGGATTAATTAAGTATTAAATGAGGATTTTTCAGGTCAAGAAGGGTTTGGAGGAATTTATCGACCGAAGATCTGTTCAAGTACAATGAGTAACACATTGATTTCAAAGTGATCTAAAGCATGATTTCAAGTTATTATACAAAGACATGTTTTATGATAAATGTTTATTAAACTGATATTTCAAGCTATATTATGTTTAAATGATTTACTAATGAAAGCAAAGAAAATAGTTCAATGATTTTCAATATGTTTTATCCTAGCCCGAATATTCCATGAGACCTATTGTATAAATGTAGTTAACTCCATACTAATGATAGAGTTGACGAGCCTATAGTTTATGAGCCATCATGAAGGGTATGTTTTTATGCCTTCAAGGAGGAGGATTACAGTGAAAGCTGTTTCCCATCGAATGTTTCGTCTAAGGATGAAGAGGTTTAATAATGTTTATGGCTATGGATCGTTATCTTCCAAAAGCTAAGCAAGAGTTCAAAGTTTTAAGTTTTATGTTATGAAATGACTATTTATTGATAAATATTTATTTAAGCTTCAGTTTTATGTTTAAATATTTATGAAAACTTGTTTTATAAAAGTGTTGCTCACTAAGTCTTTTGACTTACTTTTTCAAAATGTTTTCCCTCTTTCCATGTACAGATTGTGAATCTCTGTGAGCTAAACTTATTGCTGCCAAGCCAATTTAGTTGTTAGTCATGAAAGAAATTGATTTGTCAAAAGCATCATTATGTTTTATGAAAAATATTCTTTTATGATGTCTAATATACTTTATTTGGTATTTATAAAAGTCATTTCCAAATGAGTTACACTACGTTTTCTTAAGTTATTTCTAAATTAAAAGGCTTCCATTGGAAAATGTTTCATGTTTCCAAATAAGGGTCAATTGAAATTGTTTCAAAGGTAAATGATGTTAGTTGACATCATGCCACATTTCGGATCAAGAGTAGGTGATCTGGGAGGGGTGTGATAGCACTAGTCAGTTTCTGGTGGGTTTTGGTGTGAATGAGTATGAGAGTTTGACAGGTGAGTGGGAGTTTCATAGACGGTTTAAGATGAGGTGTCACACCGCATTCCAAAAGTCACTTTATGCAATCGAGTGGAGACGTGTCACCTAGACACTTAATGTGTATCTCCTCGCGAGGTATCACACTGAATACCTAGTAGGCGAAAATACTTCAAGAACTGATTTCAACGCAACTTGAAACTCAGCTTTATTGCTTAAATCAACTTAACTTTGACAAACACAACGTAGTGGAAAATAACAAACTTTTTATTAACGTAGCAACATGCGTTCTATAACACAATAAACATGCTCTCTTTAATCCAAGCTTAAGACATAACCTTTAGGCCTTCCACGCCTAACACAACTTCTAATGCCTAGCTTGCTTGCCTCACACGTAGCAGCTCGCCTTTCCTTTTTTTTAATTGGCCTCAACACCTGATACCTGGGGAAGGAAAACTTAAACTATATATGTCAAATACTCAGTGAGTGATGATTTTGAAATCATTTTGGGAAATACAATTCAATCAATAAATTTATTTTTATTTTCATAAACAGGCTCTCAACGCCTCATTTCATAAAACAAATAAATCACACATTAGTTCTTCTTATTTCTTTCCACCAAGAACATGAACCATTTCCTTACCTAGACCTAGGATTCATTTCACCAACATCAAGTAGCATAAAGTCGGGATTCACTTTACTAGCATCCAACACTTAGACATGGGATTCACCAGGATCCTTTTTGGAGGAATTTCCCTTGTTCATTTCTGTTGCTTAGGTTGTTTACTCAAACGCCTTTACTTATACACTGGCCAAGTGATGAAATAGCTTAACTAATGCAATAAGAGTTCTAAGTAAAGCTTCTTACCAAGAATGTATCATAAACCTGTACTACAAATAACACAAGGACATATGGATAGTAGAGAGATGGATAGATTGAGTTAGGTGTAAACATATATTGTATTAAAGAATGAAGGCATTCGACCATTGTAAAATAGGAAGAGATACAATGTAAAGAAATACAAAAAAATGGTAAGAAATAAAAGTGACATTACATGTTAGGAGGAATGGAAGATGGACTCTTCTTCACTCAACTCTCAAGCTTTCACTCTACAACTGACTAGAGAAGAGGAATGAACACTTTACAGAAGGTGGAAAGGCTACTCCTTTCCATCAACTCTCTAGGGTTCCACCCACATCTTTAGGTGAGTGGATGGCCCAATTGAGCCTATAGGGTTTGATCCATTCAGACGTCTAGTCTCTTTTCTTAGTGGTAAGGATGAAGTTCCTTTTTATAAGCAGATTTAGGCGAGAAATCTATCTTATGAACATGTCTACACTGAAAGTTGTCTATCTTGTCAAGTCATGTCAACTCCATCTACCACTTTTGTCTTCTAGCGAACTTCTTCTTGCGTTCTGATGTGGCCTTCTCACCTAATTTTTGCGTGAGTTCCTCTGCCATTTGCCAGCTTTGTCTATTGCTAATAATTTTGTGTTTAAGCCTAAAAACGGAGTAAAGTAGGCATATTTCTTATGTAAAATTTATTTCTAAATATTTATGAATTTACAACATAAGCTACGCGTTTTGACACTGTTACTACGTATTTTAGTCCCATTATTATATCTAAAAGGCCATAATAACTTGTATTTATACAAGTTATCAGTCATCTCTTCAGAACACCTAGCTTTATGTCTCTTCTTCTCACTTAGTGATTCTCATCAAGCAGCTAAACACTTAGCAAAATTCTCAAAATAACAACACTCTCTTTAATTGTTTCAATCTTATTTATACTAATCCTTTAACCTAATTAGTCATCACCAAGCCTTTCTTAGTTGCCAACTCCTACTTCACACTTTACATGTGTCAGCTTATAACTCATTAAGCTATGCACTAAGCTTAAACTTAACACATACCAACTATCAACTCAAGATTAGATATTTCCTTGAAAAGCTAAACTCTTCCTCGCCTAGCATCACTTCGTGTTATAATGTCATATGCCTAACCCTTCTCGTGTTACAAAACTTGAACATGAACCTCAAAATACATACTTCTTCTCAAAATGCCTCTTCTTTACACTTATTTAAAATGATCGTTTTTAACCAAAACTATTTTCTTAATAGAACCCTTCTATTTCGAACCTGGGCCTTACATGAGGTGGGTATATGTCATAATTTAACCGATGAGTGGGTTTCAACAGGTTTGGGTGAGGTAGGGTTTGAACTATGAGGTGGGTTTGGGGTGAGTGGGTTGGTCGATTTCTTGTGGGTATTTGAGGTGAATGGGGTATGGGAGTTTGACCAATGAATGTGGTTTGACAAGTTTGGGGTGAGGTGGGGTTCTAGTAAGTGGGGGCTCAAGTGGGTTTTCGATTAGCGAGTGAGTGAGGTATATGGCACACGATTTCTAATTGGACAGTGTGACGGGTGGGTTTTCAGTGGGTTCACCATGTACAACAAGTGATGAGTCAACTGATTTTCAAATGTTGGTTAAACATTCGACGAAGGTCAGTAAGGGTTTTAATGGAGGATTCAAGGTGGGGGTTTGTTGATGGGTTTTTCATATGGGTTTCAGATGAGGCTTTAATACCATGAGGAATTTTCATGGTATATTTTTCATCTGATGAGTAAAGTATACGTGGTATTTATATACAACAATAACCAATAATCATAACAATCTAACAACATAGGATCCAAACAATCTAACAAAATTACAAAATATAACAACAAATTATATTTACAATATTAGCACATGTTTTGGCAAAAACCCATAAATTCAACCCTCAGACGATCTCTCAACACATAGTTATCGACCACCATGCAACCATGCAATAACAACTCTGAAATAGCAAGTGGAAAAAAGAAAAAGAAAATGAAGAAGTGAAAGAGGCAGAAAAGATTAAGGGGTCGCTTGGCCAAGGGTTATCACTATTGGGTTAGGGTTATGGTAACCCAACCCTCGTTTGGGGAACGGTTATCATAACCTTTATTTTAGATTTATCATAACCCCTTTTCCCTCTCTCTCTCCTTTCTCAATCCCTCTTCAACTTTTCATAAACTTACCTTTTCAACTCCCCATAATCCTACATTTTTAACTTCCCATAATTTTATTATTTTATTTTTTAAAAAAATTTACTCTTTTATTTATCAAATGTCATTTGTTTTTAATTAATTTAATAATTTTAAAAGAATATTATTTTTAATTTATTTTATTTGCAAAATTAATTTAAATTAAATACTAATTATGATTAGTTTACGCATTTAACCCTCGTATTTAGCTCTTTTTTTATGTTATTATTTCATGTCTTTTATTTATTTTTATTCTTTTTTCATTTTTCACCTTTTAAATATTTTATCTAAACTATTTCTGATAAATTTAAGTTAAATAAATTTTTAAAAAAAATGAATTTTATTAAATTTATAAAAAAAATTAAAATAAAATAAAATCAGACGATTTAATATTAAATTAAATAACTTTTGAATCCTTAAATAACCTAAAAATGTATAACAAATATATATTTTTTTAAAGTATTTAAACTTTAAATGTATACGAATTTTTTTAAATTAAAATCAATGTAATGACGAGATTTGATTTAAAATTTATTTGAATTAAATTTTGAATCTAAATTTTTTACCAAATTGTGTTCATACTTTCCAAAATGTACTTTTTTTCTCTTTCTTCTTCCTTATTTTTATATCTTTCATTGATTCATTATAATTTTTTATCATTTTTGTTGCTCCATGGTACAACAATCCTCGAATTTAAAAAGAAAAAAAATAATGTTTAGGTAAGAAGAAAACTGAGATTGTTTTATCTCTAAAAGAAAAAACAGTAATTTATTCAACCATAACAATTACCTAAAAAAAGGTTAAAAATTTCATGTCATATTTAAAGAAATTAAGGCAAATTGTTTTGCAAAAACTATGATGATTTGGTAAATTAAATATACAAAATTTGTGTATTGGAGTTATAATATGATTTGTTTAAAAAAAATAATAATTTATTTGCACTTAACAATTACGTCAAAAAGTTAAAAATTGATGTTGTATTTAAAAAAAATGACTGAAAAATGCTTTACGAAAATAGGACATTTCGAGAAATTAATTATACAAAAATTTTGTATTGGATTTAGAATACAAGTTTTTTTAAAAATTTAATAAATTATTCGCACGTAAGGATTATGTAAAAAAATGTAATAGACGTCACATTTAAAGAAATTACTAAAAATTATTTTACGAAAATAGGATAATTTGGTAAATTAAATATACAAAATTTGTGTTGGATTTACAAGACGAATTTAAAAAAAATGTATAAAAAAATAAATTTCACAACACTACCTACATAACCTTTTCTTCAAACACATGTTATTATAACCACCTCATAACCCTTCATACATAACCTTTCCCCCAAACACATTTTATTATAATCACCTCATAACTCTTCTTACTACGTAATCATTTTCCCAAACACATATATTATCATAACACTAATCCTTTATCATAACACTAGTTTTATCATAACATTAACTCTCTATAACCCAACCCTTCCCCCAAACACAGGGTGATTTGGAAAAGTAGGATAGTTTTAAATTAAAATTGGGAAAAATGTGTTGTTTTAAAATAATTTAGGTAAAAGGGGTTGTTTTTTTGTCATTTAGTGGATTCATTTTTTATTTAATTTTTTAAAACACCAATTCACCAATTTTTATTCTCTCTCCCTCTCTTTTATTGTTATAGTTTTTAATTTTAATGATTTATTAATCATTGAATTATTAATGATTTTTTTTAAAAAAATCATACTTACTATTATTTACTTAATTATTTTAAACTTAATGATTTTTAATAATTTTTTTATAATTTATTACTTCTTTAACAACAATGTTTTTATTCTCAATCTATTTAATAACAATGTTTATAATGTTTTGATAATTTTACTAATAATTTAAGTTTTAGAAAATGATTTTTTGAAAAATGTATGTAATTAATCTATATGTTTTCCTTTCTTTTGTTATTTTGGATGTATCAAGTTCATACTCCAAATCTTAAATTGGCACTGTTTTAAAAAAGATGGATCTAAATACATAAAATTTAAATTTAATTAAAACATTAAAAGAATTAATCAATCATACTTATAAATAAAACCTTAAAGGAAATAATCAATCATACTTATAAAATAAAGCATTAAAAGAATTAACAATGTTCATAATACATACACTTTTGTTCTTGTGTATTTGGATCAATCTTTTTAAAAACGGTGCCGATTTAAGGATTGTAGTATGAACTCGATACATCCAAAATAACAAAAGAAAGAAAAACATATATATTAATTATATAATCTTTTTAAAAAAATTATTCCCTAAACTTTAAATTATTGACAAAACTATTAAACATTATCAAAATTATTATGAAATAGATTGAGAAGAAAAACATATTAATAAAATAAAAGAAGAAATTATCAAACATATTCAAAAAAGATTTTGTTAAAAATAATTAAGTATATAATAGTAAATATGAATTTGTGAAAAATATTTATTAAATATATAATTAGTTAATAAATTATTAAAATCGAAAAGTTATAATAATAAAGAAAGAAGGAGAGAATAAGAAGTGATTGAATTGATGTTTAAAAAAACTAAATGAAAAAGGAATTCACTAAATGACAAAAAAATAACCCTTTTTATCTAAATTATTTTAAAACAACCTCTTTTTCCCAATTTTAATTTAAAACTATCCTAATTTTCTAAATCACCCCAAACACACCTAAGAGTGTTCTAGTAATTCGAACTCAAAATGATTTAAGGAAAATGAGAACTTATTTTGAACAAGTTTTTTTTGGGGCCTTTTATACAATTTATCTAAAAAAATGTCCCCATACGTAAATCGAGAATCTCAAAACGACGACGCTTCGCCTTGTCCATAGACCACAAGGTATCAGTATGACGCGACTGAATAATCCCTCCCTTTCTCTCTCGCTGGATCGCCTGCACAGTCGCTGAAATCGAAGGATCAACCCAAAACGCCCTCGCCCACGCCGACAAGTGTCTGAAATATGCTCCGACA
>JBBPDI010000002.1:4253427-4266262 GCA_037974545.1 Cucumis variabilis
CTTCGTGTAATCAGTGGGACTAATGGGCATAAAAGCAAGGAAGAGCTGGCACAAATCGAGACCAATGATTCAAACTCTGATCCCTATAGATCTCGGGCTGAGGTTACGACCTGCTGTCAGGGAGATGAAGATGGTTATTCCTCATGCTGTCAGAATCCCAAACTATCAAGAACAGTAATTGATTCAGATGCAGACAACCTTTCTCCAAATGTTGTTACCGCAAAGAGCAACAGAAAACTAACTTCACGAAGCAATGGCAGCAAATCATTTTCCCGTATGGTTTGCGCAATGCCAACATGGCTCGAGAGCTGGGAGCGTGAAGACACATATGCTGTTACTGCTGTTTTCTGTGCTGCTGTGTCGGTTGCCTTTGCTTATCGGTGCTACAAGCAGCTGTAACAATCTAATTTGCGAGAACAAGCTTCAGTCCAGATTTAAAATCGTGCTTGTGTTGACGTGATTTTGGGTTGGTAGATGAGCGAAAGATATAAGAATTTAGGATAATCTTTCTCTTTTTTTTTTTTGGTGATCTTATAAACTCTTGAACTTTAAATGGAGATGGAGTGGAAATTAATTGAGTTCTTTCTGTATAAATTGAGTTCTCATAGCAGTACTTAAATAATAATATGCTTCTAATTTTGAACTGATTTATTTTTAACAAGGGTGCTTGGAGCAGGGAATTGATTAGTATAGCCATAGGTTATTATAGTTAAGTTATGATAGTTTGTGTTTTGGGTGTAGTTTTAAAAGGAAATAATAATCAGTGTAGCAAAAAAGAAAATGATAAATGAAAATGAATATTAATCGGAGTGGCAATAACAATGTAGAGGTTTGAACACATAATATTTTAGACTACACTGTTATGGTACCATCTTAAATAATCAATTGACATAAGAACTTAAGTTGATGGATGAAGACAAATTTAACGTAATATCTAACATTAGTAGTTAGAAGTGATTATTATAGTCTTAGTATAATCGGTGTCTCAAACGGTTCCTAATAGGTTATTATTTTGCCCATTGTGTTTAAAACAATTAGAACTGGTTGTTTCTTATCTATTATGGGCAAATGACTATTAGACACTAAATTTCTCATGTTTTATTATTATTATCTTTTATGATATTCGGGAGACTAAAACTCAACTCTCGAGAGTGATAATAGTATAAGTTAAACTATGCTTTTGTTGACTCATTTAAATGTCGATAGGATTGAGTTTGAGTTGGTTACTAAACCAACTTTCCTCAACTCACTCAAACTGTCTCCAAGTCTCCATACCTTTTATGTTTTAATAGCTCCATTCATTGATATCCAAGTCTCCATACCTTTTATGTTTTAATAGCTCCATTCATTGACATCCGCAACGACTATTGCTACCACACTCCAATGACATACTTCGATGATCACCTTTGCATGGTCAACTTTGAGCTAGGGGTGTGAGACTCGTACCTGAGTAAAGAGGTTAAAATGTTACCAAGTGTTTTGAAAAAGGCTTTTTGAAGGAAGGATGTGATAAGAAGCTGGTGTTGAGTTAGTTCACGAGGAAATGAGATGACGCCATAAGGCATTCCACATTTAAGAATAAGTAGGCGTTTGAAGTCCTTCGTCGTGGGATGAAGTTAGGCAAGGAAGATGCCTAATCTTGATTTGACAAGGATTTACGTGTAAGGTTAAGAGTTAAGCATGTTTAAGTTAAATGTAAAGTTTACAAGTGTACCACTAAGGGCAGAAGTTGACGAGTTATTAAGAGTCTATATATGATTAATCTTTTTTGGAATTAGTATAAATAGATGATGAAGTCAAATTAATAAGTTTGCTACTGGAAATCAGAAAAGAATTGAAGTGTTGAGTTGACTCTAGGCGTTCTGTGAGAAGGAAAAAGAAGTGGTGGTGAATGATTTCTTCTAAAAGTGTTTGTTTATGTGAAAAGTTTTTAGGTTATTACTGATTTGAAAAGATGTTTTACATATGAATGTCTTAAAAATATTTCAAATTATGTTTCATGTATAAAGTATGTTTTATGAATGTGAAACTATGTTTGAATCACTAGTCTTCTTATTGTCATTTCAGCTAACTGTTATGTGCACATAAGGAGTAAAAGTAGCCATGCAGAAAAGAACTGCACAGTGGAATGAAGCTAGCCAATGCATAGAAGGTGTGTATTGTGTTGGCAGCCTAAGCAACAAGAACTGAATTAGGATATTCTCGGATGCTGTTGATGAAAAGGACATCACAGTAGTCTAAATGCAAGATGATGAGTCATGGCGTAGAGAATGATTCAAGTTTTTGGCAAAACGGTTGTTTGAGACTATGTGTGTTTATGCGAAAAGATGTGTTTACACAATTTGATATGAAATGATAATGTTCATGAAATGCATTTTGAAAAGGTTTTCTTAAACTATCTCACTAAGTCTTTTGACTTACGTTTTAAGTTTTCACTCTCTAGGTGATCAGGAATTAAGGCCAAAGTAAGGAGAGGATGAGAAGCTGCTAGGGGAGAAGAGATTGCTAGGCGTTTAGTTTAAAGCTTGAGTTATTTCCCATGTATTATGTAAAAAGTTGTAAACTGCATTATTTAAGGTTAATAAAGGAATGTTTTATATTATTATGTTGTGTTAAGTTCATTATCGCTTAAAGTATGAATTTAAGTTTAAGTCTGAAGTCATCAAACATTTATGCAAAGCTTAAGGATCTAAAGTTGAGCTTTTGGTGTTTAGCACGTCAGAAATGTGTAAAGTCATATCGCGTCTTGCATAGTTGTGGGGTGGAGTGTGACAAGAGGTGTACATAAGTCAGATTTGAGAAAAAATATGGACCAACCCAAATTATTCAGGTTGGCAAAAAATGAATCCTAGTGGTTCAATATGCAAGGGTCAACCCAACCCAACCCAACCCAAAAAATCTAGGTTAGACCGGATTGGGTTGGCAGATTGGTTTTTTTTTTTCATTTCTCCATAATTTAGACAACTTTTCATATTTTTTTTCAATATGCAAGGTGAACAAACTGTCATTCAAGATGAAAGGCGACATATATATATATACATAATCGGATTGGGCCGACTCAACCCAACAACTCGACTCAAATTTTTCTCTCAAATTTCTAATCCAACTCAACTCTTACGATTTGGGTTGGGTAATCTTAGTTGGTCGGGTTACCGATTTTTTTGAACACCCCTACTTTGAGCTCCTGCAACTCCAATGATAACTTTAGCGACCAACTCCGATGATAACATATACATATGCAACTATGGCAACATACTCTGACTTTCACCTTAAGAGAGAGGAAGATTATCCCAATATGTTTGATTTCAGCTCTTAAAGCTAAAAAGACATCGAGGAAAAGATGTTTGTCTTTTCTTGTACACGTTGTAGAAGTGTAGAAGGAGAAGTTGAAGCCTGAGGATGTTCCAGCGGTAAATTAGTTTCTACATATTTTTCTAGAAGACTTGTTAGGATTGCCACTTAAGAGGGAAGTTAAGTTCACCATCGAGATGTTGCTAGGAACAACTCTTATTTCTTAAGCATTGTACAGAATGGCTGTAAGTGAGTTGAAAGATTTGAAGGCGCAGTCATAAGAGGTAGTTGACAAGTGATATATCATGCCTTGTGTATCACACCTTGGGGAGCCCCAGTGCTATTTGTGAAGAAGAAAGATGCATTCATGCTAATGCATTGATTACATGCAGTTGAACAAGGTCAAGACACGTAACAAGTATCCTTTACCTCGTATTGATGATCTGCTTGACTAGTTAAGGGAAGCTATGTTCTCTAAGATCAATTTGAGATCAGGATATTATTAGTTCGAGGTTAAGAAATCAGATATTTCGAAGGCTTTCAAGACAAGATATGGGCATTTTGAGTTTCTAGTTATCCCATTCGGTTTGACAAATGAACCAGTAGTATTCATGGATCTCATGAATCAAATCTTCCATCCATACTTAGATCAGTTCGTGATTGTATTGATTGATGACATACAAGTATACTTTATGAATAAGGATGTGCATGAAGAGCATTTAAGAACCGTGTTATAGACACTATGTGATAAGAAGTTGTTTGCCAAGTTCAGTAAGTGTGAATTTTTGATAGATCGAGTAGTGTTCTTAGGACACGTTGTTTCAATGGATGGTGTTAATGTTGATCCTTCAAAGATTGAGGTTGTTGTGAATTAAAAGAGACCTACTACAACGATATAAGTATATAGCTTCCTAAGCTTGATTGTATGCTACAGACCTTTTGTAGAGGATTTCTCAAAGTTAGCATTACTTCTAATAGCATTTACGAGGAAAAATACCAAGTTTGAATGGTCAGAAAAGTGTGAGCAGAGTTTCTAAGAGCTAAAGAAGAGGCTAGTCGTAGTGCCTATCCTAACTCTTCCTGTAACAGGAAAGTGTTGGGTTTTATGTACTAAAACTCCTAAATAGTAAATATAATATGTTGACCGTTATTAATAAAGTATTATTATTATAACTTCAATAAGTGTTATTGATTATATTATTATTATTTTCTTAGTAACCTAAATCCAATAAACTTACATCTAAGTTGTTCAATGAGTCTTGGATAGTATGTAGAAACATACAGGGATCAATATTCAAGATATAACTTAAAGGGTCTATAGTATAGAGATAAGGTTGGGTACCTTATCTTGGTAACACTATGAATACGACTCAGTTTGTATTTGATACACATGCAATGAACCAACGCGTTCATGTAGGTGACATGCGAGTGAGGGTATACTATGCAATGAGTTTGCATAAGATCGAACCACAAAATAGTAACCACTAGATGTCACTCCGTTAACTAGTTAGGTTTATATTTCATTGGGATGACCTAGGTAACTTAGTCTTAATTCTGAGTGTATTATGAACTCCTGTTCACAAGGAATTGTCCTTGGATTTTTACGGGTGAGAGTGGTCAGATTGCTGACTCAGTATGCTTATCATTTTGGGGACAAGATCGAGTAGGGAGCTAGAAACATAATCACATAAGATGAAATTCACTCATTTCCAACTTTAGGGTAAGTAGATGAGTGTTTCCTTAAATGGTGTCTTTGGAACTTGAACAAATGGCTCTACTCTCTCTATGACACGAGAGGGTAAAATTTTGCATTGGTTTGGTGAGATCTTACATCATGAATATAAATTTTGCAATTAAATATTTATGTAATTTTTTGCCATAGATTTAATTTTTTTATAAAGATCAAAATGTAAAGGTCCCTACATTTTTAGACATTTTAGTTTGAAAATCTAATAATTTAGAGTCCAAAATTGGATTCAGAAACGTTTTTATGTGAAAAATTGTACCTAAATCACCCAAAACGGACCACCGAAGGCCCTCCAATTGGTTATTTTTCGACACTGCACAAAAACAAAGGAAGAAAAAAAATTGCAGTGCGCCTAAAGGAAGGAGATGGGTTGACATCACGATGATGTCAGCAACCACAGAGGAGCAGGCTGATCGCTTGAGAAGGGCAAACACGGTGCAGTGGCTCGACTTTGGGTGGTTTACGTGCAGTCGGCTCTAGTTCAAGGCAGCCGACTTCTTTGTGGGACTGGTTTAGCAGTTCAGCTTTAGTTCACTCCTTGGTGCATGGGTTGGTGCCAGTTCAGCTTGGTTTGGGTCGATTCTTCAATTTTTTTACTGGGTTCAATGTATGATATTGATGCATGATTATAATTTGATTTTCATGAAATATTTTTAATATAATTGTTATATTAATGTAATGTTTTGCATGTAATATGGTTTTTTATTTAATTATAATTTGTTTGTAATTATTAAACCATAGTATGCATATTATAGGGCTAATTAACTAATTTTATAATAGTTATAAAATTTGATAATTAAAAATCATCAACCTATAATAAAGAGTTGCATGCAAACATAGGATCTTAGGATTAACTTGATTTAATTTTAAATTGTTTAAAATTAAATAAACCTAAAATCACATAAATTCTAATAGGATTAGAATTAAGTCTTATTTGAGTTTAATGAAACTAAGTAGGATTTAAGGTTATAAGGAAACTCCAGCGGTAAAGTTCTATCTAAGGTTAGGAGTACTTAAGTTGACGGTTTACGAAACACCTCCTACTTGAAAACAGACTCAAAATTGACGTTGAATTAACCTTATTCCTATTAGCATAAGATGTCACTAGGTAAATTAGATGGTTTAATACACCTAGAAACTTTAGAGTAAAATTTTAGTATAAGAGTTATAATAAGAATAGACTTAGTTAGATTCATTTAGCTGGAATTTAGCTAAGTACAAAAAACCCTAAATTAATAAAACATTTTAGTGGGAGAAAAATGGTATATATGCATGATATATCAATTTTTAGCTCTTCCTTTCCTAAGAGTTACACGTGAGATCCATACTCGACTTCATGTCGCCCTAGGAATGGCCTCCCTTCAGAAAGTGTTTGTATGGATAAAAAACAAGGTGAATCGGGGAAATGTTCATTGTAAATGGAAGAAGGAAGGACTTTTGTCAACGTATCCTAAGGTCTCCTCCAGTTAGGTTGCACAGTGAGATTTCTATGATCTACATGTTTGTTGTCTTGGAGTGACCATTCCTTCGGAGGGCCTGATTATTAAAGTCGGAACAACACAAACTTCAGAAAATGGATAGGATTTCTTAGGTTAATCTTCAATAGTTGTCTTTTCCAGCGGTAGCTTGTTAAAGCATACCTCTGTGATCTGAAAATGGTAGGATCACACTTACGAGATGAATCCTTGACCGAACGACAGTAGCTAAGAACTATAAGCATAAGAGTTATTCTGGTATTAGTAATTAACTAAGATTGTCTCAATTCAATAGAGGGGTAGTTGATCACCTTTCGGTGATTGTTGCTCTAAACTTCTTAAGTATCGTTGCAAGAACCTAAATCATTTATTTGATTAGGGTTCTTTGATTGTTTTTACTGAATTGAATGGATTATTTTGTGTAATAGCTTAAGACAAAGATAACTAATTTAGTTAATTGTTTGTTATTTCAACATGTTTTTCTCAATTATCGCACTTCTTAAAAATGAAAAATTAATTGATGAAAATTATAAGATGTGGAAATCAAAATTGAATATGATTCTAGTTATCAGTGATTTACGCTTCGTCTTAATGGAAGAATGTCCTCTTTTCTCTACTTGAAATGCATTCTAGACTGTCAGAAAAGCATACAACCGCTAGACAAAGACAAATGACAAGGCCGACATCTACATAATGACTAGTATGTCTGACATACTAAGCAAGAAACACAAGATCATGGTCACTACATTTCAGATTATGGACTCCCTCTGAGAGATGTTTGGATAACCATCCATTTAGATTAAACAAAAGACTATTAAATACGTTTATAATGCATGTATGAATAAGGACCAATCTATTAGAGAACATGTTCTCGACATGATAGTCAACTTCAATGTAGCAAAAATGAACAGAGCGGTCTTTAATGAGAAAAGTCAAGTGTCTTTTATCTTGAAATCTCTTCCAAAGAGTTTTTTTAATTCCCCAGCAATGCGATAAATGAACAAGATATAGTACAACATGGCTATCCTCCTAAGGTCACACTTCTGAAACCAAGTTTGCATCTCTACCTTCTAGATCTAAGAAAATTCAGAAGAAGAAATGAGGAAAAGGGAAGGGTCCTACTGCTTCTGCTAAGGGCAAAGGGAACGCTAAGGGCAAAAAAAATCGCAGCGCGTCTAAAGTAACAAAGAGAAATATTTCCACTACAATATGGATGGACATTGTAAGAGAAATTATCGCAAGTACCTTGCTAAGAAGAAGAAAAAGGAAGGTAAATATGATTTACTTGTTCTAGAAACTTGTTTAGTGGAACATGACAAAAATGTCTGAATTCTTAATTCAGAAGCCATTAACCATGTTTGTTCTTCCTTACAGGAAACTAGTTCCTTTAAGCAGCTCAAGGAAGGTGAGATGATGCTCAAAGTTGGGATGGAAGACGTCATTGTAGCTCGTGTAGTGAGAGATGCCAAGTTATTTTTTAGAAATAGATTCCTGTTTTTAGAAAACTTGTATATAGTTCCTAAGATTAAGAGAAACTTAATTTCTATTTCTTCACTTATTGAACAATTGTACCCAGTTACTTTTCTTTAATGAAGCATTCATTTCTAAGAATGGTGTGCATATTTGTTCAGCTAAACTTGAAAACAACTTGTATATATTAAGACCTAATGAAGCAAAAGTAGTTTTAAACCATGAGATGTTTAAAACTACTAACATTCAAAATAAAAGGTAAAGAATTTCTCCTAATAACAATGCCTATGTCTGTCATTTAAGATTAGGTCACATTAATCTCGATCAGATCGGAAGATTGGTAAAGAATGGACTTCTAAATGAGTTAGGAGATGATTCATTGCCTCCATGTGAATCTTGTCTTAAAAGAAAAATGACTAAAAGACCTTTTACTGGAAAAGATTATAGAGCCAAAGAGCCCTTAGAGCTTAAACATTCAGACCTCTATGGTCTGATGAATATACAAGCTAGATGAGGTTTTGAATACTTCATATCTTTTATAGATGATTATTCAAGTTATGTTTATTTATACTTAATGGGACATAAGTCAGAAGCTCTTGAAAAGTTCAAGAAGTATAAGGATGGAGTTGAAAATATATTAAGTAAAACGATTAAAATATTTTGATCTGATTGAGGTAGAGAGTACATGGATTTGAGATTCCAGGACTATGTGATAATACATGAAATCTAATCCCAACTTCAGCACCTGGTACACTGAAACAAAATGATGTATTAGAAAGGAGAAATAGAACTCTGTTAGACATGGTTCGTTCAATGATGGGCTATGCTCAATTGCCTAGCTCGTTTTAGGGTATGCAGTAGAGACTACAGTTTATACCTTGAACAATGTTTCCTTAAATAGTGTTTCTAAAACACCTTTCTAGTTATGAAGAGGACATAAACCTAGTTTAAGTCACTTCAGAATTCTGGGTTGTCCAGCACACGTTTTAGTGACAAATTCCAAGAAGTTGGAACCCTGTTCACGTGAGACCCGTTTCTAATTTGAGTAAAATTTGGCTAAATTAATTTGAAATTTGCAGTTTGGATAAGAGGAGGCATTTTGAAATAAGACGTCATGATAAGAAGTTGGTGTTTGAATCAATCACTGAAAGGATTAAGTGATAAAACCTTATATGGTTAAGTATAAGTTTTAAGAAGTTAGTTCGTGAGGAAGTTTTAAGAAAAAAAGGATTTGTGTTAAGACCTATAAATCTAAAACACTCACAAGAGAAAGAGTCTTGGTGAGAAAAAGGGAGGTAGTCTGCAAAAGGAGTTCTTGCGTTAAGACCGTCGAAAATTATGTTAAGCGGTTAAAGCTATTCGCTGAATGGAGTTAGTGAGAAGAAAGGTTTGACAAGAAGATGTCAAATTCCATTTGATATGAGTTAATGTGTAAGATTAAGTATTTAAGTATGGCTAAGATAAATGTTAACTTTACACCTATAAAGTTTTAAGTAGGAGTTGGCAATTGGACAAGGATTTGTGGATGACTAATCCAGGTTAAAGATAAGTAGTATAAATAAAGGATTTGAGTCACTAAGTAAGGGAGATTTTGAAATATTGAAGTGCTGTCATTTTGTTTCCACGAGAAGGCTATGTGAGAAAGAAGAAAAAGAAGAGATTTTCAGTTCTAAGGCTAAGTATAGTAAGTGCTTTCTTTCAAAGTGATCTTTTAAAGTATTTATATGATTTCAAACAGTTTTTATAATGCTTAAATTAGCTTTTTTGATGACTATGATAATTATTAAGAAATGGTTTTCAAACCATTAGTTGCTTCCTTAAATGACCTAATTGTTACGTGCATATGTGGTTAAAGGAAGCCATGTAGAAAAGGCTTGCATGGTGGAGTGAAATCGACCAATGTAGAAAAGGACTGCATTATGTTAGGTAGCTTGACCCATAAGGACAAATTTGTATGTTCTCGGATGCTCTTGATACAGTAGTCTAAAAGCGAGGTAATGAGACCAAACGTAAAGAACGATTCGAGATCCTTGACGAAAGGAATGATTGTGACTAATGTGTGTTTATTTTACGAAATGATGTGTTTATTGATAAACTGATTTGTGTTCAAATGTATGATTTGGTGAAATGATTTATCGAAAGGTATTGCAAAAAGGATTTCATAAAACCTCACTAAGTCTTTTAGATTTATGTTTTAAAATTTCATCTTTTAGGATCAGGCGTTTAGGTCAAGTAGAGAAGAAGGTTGAAGGGCTTGCGACGAGTTGAGAAAGTTACCAGATGTTTAAGAGTTTTGATTAATGTTATTTATTTTGTTCAAGTGTTGTACTAAACGCCTTTTATTAATAAAGTGTAAGTTTTCGTTGTGTTACTTGTTGTTCTTGGTGTTTAAGTTGACTTCCTTTGCATTATGTTTTTTCACTTGGTAGTTTAAAAGGAGTTGAGGTTAAGTTAGGCGATAAAACCAGTTTCAAGGTTTAAAGCTAAATTGCGTCTATCCGTACTACTTCTTATGTTTTGGTTGTCTTGCGGATCGAAGTGTGACAGTTCAAGATTATGTCAATTTTTTTGTTACCCTAAAGAAGCGAGAGGTGGTCTATTCTTCAATCCACAAGAAAACAAAGTATTTGTATCTACAAATGTTACTTTCTTGGAAGAAGGCCACATAAAGAGATCACAAACCACGAAGCAAATTAGTGTTAAATGAAGCCACTGGTGAATCAACAAGGATTGTTGATGAAACTGGTCCCTCATTAAAAGTTGATGAAACCAACACATCAGGTCATTCTCATCCTTCTCAATCATTGAGAATGCCTCGACGCAGTAGGGGGTTGTATCACAACCTAATCGTTACATGGGTTTAACTGAAACTTAGGTTCTTAAGGATCCATTGTCCTATAAACAAGCAATGAATGATGTAGAAAAGAACCAATGGTAAAAGCCATGTACCTTGAAAGGGAGTCTATGTACGTCAATTTAGTGTGGGAGCTTGTAGATCTATCTGAAGGAGTGAAACCTATAGGGTGCAAATGGATCTATAAGAGAAAGAAAGATTCAGTTGGGAAGGTACAAACCTTCAAAAGGATATACCCAAAGGGAAGGAGGTGACTATGACACTACAACAAAAAGTATCTGCTACGATAATTGTATACATCCCAAAATTGAAAGAGAAAAAAATACTGTCACAAAAGGTAAAAATCTGCATTTTTGGCAGGAAAAGACAAAATTTTTTGGATTCCACTTTCCACAATAGTTATTTGTTGTCATAAAAGATACAAAAAATAGTTCATTTAATTTATTAAAATAAAATTCATTTTAAATGAAAAGTTTATTAAATCAAAATTTCCCCCAATTCTTAAACCCTCACGCAAATGAAAATTCCAAACCCTCACGCGATTTCGACCATCTCCAATAACACCATCTTCAACCATCAAGCACATCACTTGGGAAAAGGTTAATAGTTCCACTATCAATGTCGGCATCAAACCCTCGAAGTTCGTGATTACGAAGCTTAGGTTAGACAAGGATTGTAAGTCACTTCTGGATCGTAAAGGCAAGGGTCGTGCCACCACCGACAAGGATAAAGGTACTAAGTTCACTGATGAGGATATCATGTAAAGTGTCGATTAATTTTGAAAATGGTGATGTTTGATTTGGCATTCAATTTTCTATGGCTTTCTAATCTTCTAGGAGCAAGAAATATATAATGGTAATCAGGTTAATCTATTGTTAACGGTTGCTTTGTATAATCATTATTTGGCCTAATTTATTTTTCTTGATTTTAAGATATAATGTTGCATTCCTATAAGAAATTGAATTCTATGGTGGGTTATCTCCCATTTGATTCACATATAATCCATGTGTTGTGTTGGAGGTTTTAATGTTTTGTATAATTTTTTTTAGTTGAAATTGGTCTTTTAGATTAGGTAGGTGTGGCACTCATCTTATGAAATATCAATGCACTAGTGTTATTCGAGTCACTACTCTTCTGAAAAATCCCATTCTTGCTTGCATTTGATAGAATGTTATTCGAGTTATTTTGACCTTATCTTTCTTTAGTGAAATGATCGACTTTGTATACATGTTAGCACAACTAACAAGAGAGTTTCTTTCATTGCATCGAAGAGACTTGAAAAGTATTGGAAATTTTTTGAGCATAGTGTAGAATTATTGACGACCATGTACATATGTTCAGAAGGAATGGATATGTTAAGATAATCTACCAACACTCTAATAAACAACAATTATTTGTTATATGTAGATTAAAATGCTTATCTCTTTAATAATTATTGTTTGATAAATTTGAGCTACTTCTCTTCTAACCTTCGAGCTTACATTTTGGTTAGAATTGTATATATAGAAATACATATGCGAATGTTTAAGTGCATATTTTTTAACAAACTAAAAGAGCACAGTGGTAAGTTTCTATTTCTCGTCTCACATTTATATATATGTACTCCTGAGAATTTAACAGATATGAATGTGTGCATTTATATTTTTTCTTAGGAAGACTTCATTATTTTTAAAGTATAAGTTTGTGTTTAAAGAACCCTTTTGATTGGGGGCGTAAAACTCACAGGAATTGTTAGGTGCAATTCGACCCCCATCTCAATCACCCACGAGCTTGTCGATTTTGCAATGCATAATTATTTAGGATTCTACCCTGTTACGTTATTTGTAATTCTATAATTTGAATCTACTTTGTTGCTTCATATCCTAGAGTTAATTCAGATCCCTTTATTGTTCCTCCCTATTCTGATTCTTATCATTTTTGCGAGCAATGATCACCCATTGATCAATTTCTCTCTATTTTCAGTTTTCTTTGTTGGTTTCCTTTTTGTTTGTTGGATAG
>JBBPDI010000002.1:4304361-4342282 GCA_037974545.1 Cucumis variabilis
ACAAATTTGTAAACTTAATCATAGGTTAAGCTTTTAAATATTACATAAATTTGTTGATTAGTGTAAATAACCTTTTCAAAAAGCAAATGCTTTATGTCTTTCAATTTTAAAAACTATAATTTAGGGGAACATTCTAGTTTTGGAATAAATATAAATATGTTTGAGTTTATTGTTCTAAATTAATAATTGTGTTAATTTTACTTTAAACTTTTAGAAGTGTATCAATTTACACATCTTGTTTGATAAATATATATCATGTGAAATTTATAATTTGAGTAAATTAAATTCTTCAAGTTTGATAAACCAAACAATTTAAGATTATTCGTTAATACGATTACTTTGAAAATCACAGATGTACTAATTGACAATCATATAGTGTAATAAAGTTTTGTCTAAAAGACTAAATTGATTCATTTATGAAAGTTTATTTGTTTTTATTGACATAATTATAAGTTTCATGCAATGTTTTTTTAATGAAAGGCGTAAATTTACACACTAACAAAAGTCCAAGCCTTGCTTGTAGCTTTAATTCATTGGGTCTTAGTATGTTTAACTTTGTTCATTTTGAACTTGTATTATGAGAATATCTAACTTGCTCATTGAACTTTTAAAAAGTGATTATTTTCCATTTCATTTAAGTCATTTCCATTTCATTTAAGCTAAAAAAATATTATTTTCTTTAAAAAAAAAGGTTAAATGATTAGAAGCTAAAATTGAAAATACAAAAACTAAAATAAAAAATTCGAAAGTACGAGAAGTGGAATAATCCAAAGTTAAAAATATAGTACACGGATCAAAATAAACGAAAACCAAAGGTACATGGACTATTACTATTTAAAACCTACATTTGATTGTTTTTTTTATTTTTATTTTTAATTTCGCTTTAGAAGTTCATGCTAAGAATTTTTTATAAGAATTTAGAATGATACAATTAAACTAGGCATACAATTAGAAATGAAAACCTCTCTAAAAACTAAAAGGAAAAAGAAAAGTTAATAAAAAAAAGAAAAGAAAAGAAAAAGAAAGGTGCATGGTAGCTTTTTGAGATTGTATTTTAGTAAATATTTTACATTGTTTTAGAATATTTTTTAAATTACTCTCAATCTTAAATTTGTTATTATTTCCAAACTATCTTTCAATAATTGATTGTCTTTTCCATTTTTAATGCTCTAATAATTTCTTATTTCTTTTTTCACTTTTTTGATGGTCCTAATCATTCTTTCTCTTTATATGGAAAAAAATAATTTGTTTCTTCAATAACGTACACATTTATTCTCTCTTTTTTAAGGCCCTAAGCATCATTTTTTATACGAAAAAACGATTTGTTCTTCCTATCTTAATCTTGATTTTAGGATATTAATGACATATTATTTCCAATATGAAATATAATTGTTGTTGATCAGAGTAATTTAGCTCTTTTTTTTCTCTAATTTCTTAGATGTGTATTTTGAGTTAAATCTGATTTCAAATTATTTTGTTTTATTTTTTTAGATTGGTCTTGTTTTGATTTTATTTTATATCAGTTTTGTTTACCAGTGTTATGACGTACTTATATTATATGTATTAGCTGGTTGATATACCTACTACGTGATTTTTATTTTTAAAAAATTATGATGCTTATTGATTAAATAAGTATATGAACGATATAAACGATATAACTCAATGTATCATTACAAAATATATCAACGATATGTTATTAATGTCTATCAGCATATTAGTAAAGAGAATCATTATCAGGTATATGAATTAAGTTTATGAGTATATATTAATAGTGTATCAAGTGTATAAGTAGGAATTCAAGCATATCAAATGTATTTAATCAATCGAATGTATCAGTAAAAAATACGAAGTATATTTGCAGTATCAAGTGTATCAAACATATCACATCTATCAAATGTATCAAATTTGTTGAGTGTACTAATGAAGCATAACAAGTTTATTAGTAGGGCATCAAGTATGTTAAACTTATTAATGAATTGTTTAAGTGTATCAAGGTCGAAAGGGTATCAAGTGTATCAAGAAGAATCAAGGTAGCAATGAGTATTAAATGTATCAAGGTATTTTAGGTGTATCAAAGGTTATCGAGTGTATCAAAGAGTATTATGGTTCATCAAGTGTATCAAGGTCCAAAGGTTATCAAAAAGTATCAAATGTATATCAATTGTATCAAGGATTATTAGGTGTATCAAGGGATATTGCAACGTCCAAGATTAGGAGGGAGATATGAATGAACCGGTATAACATTTGAATGAGAGGGATCCTGAGGACATGAAAGTAATGTTAAGAAAAATTTAAAAGAATTAAAAGTTAATACTTATACCAACAAGGTGCACCTTCCTTTTCGGTAGCTTGATCATAGGAACTTCAAAGTTAAGCATACTTAGCTTGAAGCAATTCTATGTTGTTCCTAGGATGCATGTGAGTGAGGACAAAGCATGCTGAAAGGACTCGTGTTTGTTTGTGGGAAGAACTTTCACTCTAATAAGCCTTTACGGATAGTAAAGATGATGCTACCAGATCGTAGGAGATGTAGGAGAATGTCAGGGATGTCGGAGATCTGAATTTGAAATCTTGGTATATAATATGTATCAATAACGAAGACATTTGTGACATTTTACATCTTGTATATATATGATATGGATTTAATTATTATAACTTATTTTTTCTTTTATGAAAGCGCCCAAAAAAAAGGAAAATTATTTTAAATGAAAAAAAAATATTGTAACTATTTTTACAAATATAACATAATATTCTTGTCTATGATAAATTACTATTTGGTTAGTAGACTATAATTAATAAAAATAATTTTAGTTAATTTTGTTATATTTAGAAAAAAAAGAAGAAGAAGAAGAAGGTGTGATGAAGTCAAAGATTTGGAGTAAACAAGCAAAGAAGAGTCAGTTTGAACTATATTTGTTTGTCCATATTTTTGTAGTATAAAAGTAAGGAAAAACAAAAAAAAAAATAAGGTTATTTCAATTGGTTTCATTGAACCGTTCATGCAATTTTAAAATAGAAAAAAATATAAAATATTAAAAAACAAAAACATATCATTTTACCCGATACCACTCAAGTTTTTCTCATTAAACAATATTCTCTATTAGTTTTTTATGTATATACATTGTGTTTCCTTTTTCAATTGAAACTATAAATTTTATTTAACCAAATTCTATAAATATATTGCCTCAAATTGTAGTAAACTCATTATGTAGCGGTTTGGTTTTGACTAGGGTGTGTTTGGATTATTTTGAGAGAATAATGAACATGCTAGCAAAAGTAATTAGGATCTAAAACATTCTAAATACATCAATTTTGTGGATTAGGCATGTTAGTTTAAAAACCAAAAAAGCATAATTTTGATACTTGTAGCTCAAAATCGATGTAATTTGCTTGTTGCTTTGTTATCACAACCATGTCATGAACCACTTATAGAGTTTTTCCGAGTATTCCTCAATTTTTAAATGGATATTATGGATTCGATTGGAGGTAAATTTAAGGAAATGCTGGGAATAAAGAGACTATGTGGATGTTATTTGAGTTTTAGTGATTTTCTTATTTCTTCATCAACCAAAACCAACCACAATCTCATTGAGAATCCTATTTTAGTGAGTAATTTCATGCCAAATAATTGAAACTAAATTGAGTGGGATTTGTGTTAAACCAAGAAGTGTATATCAAACCTTCATTTTGGTCAGTCATACTAACACTTTAGGTTCGGGAAAAAATTCAATTAAATTGGATAATCCACTAATATTGAAAATTGACTTTCACTAGTACAAATTTAGCCTTTTTTGATATGCAAAGCATGTCAAAAAATGTCTACTTAATGGTTTTTGTCCATAAAGTAGGCAGACATCAAGAAAGCCTGACAGTTTTCTTGGTGGTCAAAACATGTCGTTAAAAACTCTTTCTTGATAGTATTGATTTTCTCTTTAATGAGGATTGTACTAACAATTGTAACATTGATATCCAAATTTGTAAACGACTTCTTCAAATTTTTAATGCAGGAGTGGGGATTTGAACTCGGGACCTCTTGTCCATAAATATATACAAGTGTCAGTTAAGCTAAGCTCATGTTCTACAACTACAAATTTTTAAAATCCTGAATTACAAAATTTCAATTCAACTCATTAAAGTTGAATACAATAACTAATTTAATTTTGATAAAGTCACTTATTTCAATCTAATTATAAATACAACAATTAACTTTTAAAAAAAAGTAATATTGTATTATTGATGTATAGACAATAATAATTGAAAAAGAATAGTAAAGCATTAAGAATATTATTGATAAATATCGTGTCTTGTGAGCCCGTTAACGAGAATTCCTATTTCATGCCTTGGGAAATTTTTTTTTCTTAAGGGACAATTCCCATCAGGATGTTTTTTTTTGTGGACCTTGCTCGTGGTCTTTTTTTTTTTTTTTTTTTTTTTTTGTCTTTATCCATCAAGAAACCCTAGACCCATTAAGAAAATTCTAAATCCATCAAGAAATCCAAAACAAATATATTAATTATTTTCAATGATGGCCATTGCAAATCAAGAAAACTCATTTCTTGATGGGCCTTGTCCATCAAGAAAATCTATCTAACTTGAGAGGCATTGCCAGTCAACTAATATATTATCTTTGATGTTTATTGTCCATCGAGAATTAGTTTTCTTGATGTTTATGGACCATCAACAAAACTAAGGAAACTTTGCCCATCAAGGAATAAAAAATCCACATTTTTTTTATGTTTTTTCGTATTTCTTCAACAAAATAAGGACTTTTCTTGACTTACATGACTGTTAAGATAAACATTGTATCAAGAAAAATATTTTTCTTCGTGGTCTTTCCCCATAACCATCAAGAAATCAAAATTTGTGTGCGTCAACAAAGACCAAATTTGTAGTAGTGTTTTGACTTTCAAAAATTCAATAATTTTGATTTTCCAAATTAACCTTAAAATATTTTATATATTAATTAATTCCAAATAAATAAATTATAATTTAATATCAAATACTAAATTCCCACTCATCCCAATTTATCTCAATTCAAATTAATTGAATATGAATTTCATAGAAATCGATAGATATGCTCAGCGGAATTACGGATCAATTTTACCCTAATCGCATCTAAACTATTTAGAAATTAACATGTATGAACTACCCTAATTATGTGAAATGGTAATAAAAAATCATACCTTTGGAGTTTTCCGATCCTCATAATCTCCTCAAGAACACGAAGCTCAGAACCACCACTAGTGTTGACCTGCTATTCTCTGAACTTAGAACTAGATTGTGGGACCCGATTAAGAACCAACTTGTGAGACTTGTGCCTAAATTAGAAGGGTCATTTTTGGAAATAAGAAGCTAAGTAAAGGATTTTCTAAGAAAGAAGTTTTGAGGATTTACGCATTTTGGAAAGGATGTTATATGGTAGGCGTTTTGAGTTTTAACTAGCATTGAAGATAGGTGACGCGAGGAAGAAGGAAGCCATTTTGATGCAAGGCAAGAAGAGTCCAAGTGTTGAAAGTTAGAAAAATTCTAAATTTCCTATTTGTGATTAATTGGTGGGCTACGTGTAGGTCTTAAGCTAAGCATAGTTGAAGGAAGCTAATAAGCTTACACGTGTAGCCCTTTAAGTAGGAGTTAGCAAATTAGTAAGAGTTTAAGAGTGACTAATCTAATTTGAAATCAGTATAAATAAGGTTGAAAGTCAATAGAAAAGAGGTTATGCTGAAATTCCTAAAGTTACTCTGCTAAAAGAATAAGTATTAGAAGAGAAGGTGTTAGACGTTCTAAGGAAAGGAAACTTAAACTTAGAATTTGTGAGTGATTTTTCAAAGATTAATAGAGTTTTCAAGCTTTCTTCTCTTTACTTTCTTAGCACAAATTATTTATGTTTATGAGAAAACTTGAATGTTTTATAAGAAAAGGTTTTAATGTTGAAACTTATGTGACGATTGTATGATTATATATGTGTGTGTAAACTATTAGTCTTATTTCTATATGTAAGCTAACTGTTATGTGCACATAATGAGTCAAGGCAACCATGTAGAAAAGGACTGCATGGCAGTGAGAAGTTAACCAATGTGGTTGTGTTAGTAGCCTAAGCAACAAGAAATGAACAGTGAGATTGTTAGGAGACCTTGATGATGATGTAGTCATCATAATGAGCTATGCGTGAGAGGGGTTCATGTTCTTGTGTAAGGAAAAGGAAAGACTAATGTGTGGTTTGGGTTTCTCAAATGAGGTGTGAGAACCTATTTTATGAATTGTGTTTATTGAAATGTATTGTTTTCCCTCAAAAACAATTTCAAAATATGACTCACCAAGTATTTGACTTACATGTTAAGTTTTCTCTTAGGTGACAAGGTGTTAAAGCCAAGGTTGGGGTAAAAAAGGCAAGCTACCAATGGTGGAAGCTGATCAAGGCATTTTAAGATTATTGTTTTAGTTAATTTACTTAATGAGCATGTAAACTATATTGTAGTATGCATGATCTTAATATAATAAAGAAGTTGTTTAACTTTATCTGTTGCACATGCTTTTCTTGTCACCTAATCTTAAAGTTCAAGTGTATTAAAAGAGTTGAATTGGAACTAGGCGATTTAAGCTTAAATTTAAGAAGTTAAGTTGAGCATTCTGGCATTTCACTTGAGGCGTTGATAATTCACTTGTATAAATACAAGTTATTATGGTATTTTAAGTAGAATAATGAGACCAAAATGCATGATAAGAGTGTCAAAATGCGTAGCTTATGTTATAAATGCATAAATATTTAGAAATAAACATTACATAAGTGATATGCATGCTTTACCCCGTTTTTAGTGTCTAAAAGCAAGATTATCAACAAAAGAATAAGCTGACGAATTGTAGAGGAATTCGAATGAAAACTACCGTGAGAAGACCACATCAGTAGGCGAGAAGAGGTTCTCTAGAAGACAAAAGTAGTAGATGGAGTTGACATGACTTGGCAAGAGAGGCAACTTTAGGTGCTGACATATTCAGAAGATTAGATTTCCACCACCTAAATCTGCCTATAAAAAGAAACTTGATCCTTATCATGAAAGAGGCTAAAGGTCTGAATGGACCAGACACTAAGGCCTAAATGGGCCATCCACTCACCTGAAGAGGTGGGTGAAACCCTAGAGAGTTGGTGGGAAAATGAGTAGCCTTTCCACTGCTTGTAAAGTATTCCTTGCTCTTCTCCGGTCAGTTTGTAGAGTGAAAGCTTAAGGGCTGAGTGAAGAAGAGTCCATCTTCCATTTCTTCCTAACTTGTAATGTCACTTTTATTTCTTACCAATTTTCTATCTCTTTATATTGTATTGGTTTATATTGTACAGTGGTTGAATACCTACATTATTTAATATAATGTATGTTTATACCCTCTTAATCTATCCATCTCTAATTTGTTCATTTGTCTTTGTGTTATTTGTAGTTTATGTTTATGATACTGGTGTGGGGTTTGTGTGGTAGTTTGTCATTATAAACTATGTGATAGGTCATGAGTCATAATCCTTGTATGAAAATTAATCCCTATGTACTTCTTCATCACATAACCACTGAATCCTTGTTGAGTACAAGTTTTCCTACTACTTGCCCAAGTGCAAGCGATGCAGTAGGTTTACCCTGATGATCTAGGGTCGAACACAAGGAATTGATTTAAGATATTAGTTCTAGGTAATACTTAGCATCTGGGCGGTATAAAAGAATTAATTAAATAAAGTATGAAAGAATCAAAACTAGGAATAAAAACTACTTGTGAATGCTGAGAGAATCTGTAAAAGGAAACAAATGGATGTAAGATGGAATTACGAACTAACTTATATACGAGAAAAAGGTGCAGGAAGGTCTATGCATTATTAAGTGATTAATCAATGCAAGAGCCTCGATGCAATATAACTTGCATAATAAGCCCATAATTAAGGCGATCGACCTTCTCTCGAAGTGTTTTGACGCCACACTTGCTCACTTTTAGGGATGTAAATCGCTTTGTTTGATTAGGTGAGATATATCTAGGAAACTTCAATTATAAAACTTATAGAACTTCTCATTTAAGGACAACAACCTCTCAGCGCCTAATGTCCACACTAGTTCGCCTTTCGAGATAGAAATGTTTGAAGTTGTCTCACCAAGGGTGGAGTTTGTAGCCAAACTCCTCCTTGCGCGCATTAGCCTTATGCTTTCTATTTTCCGTCTCAGGTAGTTTGCGATTACACTGGCTAAGTGATGAATATAGCTCAACTAATGCGACAAGATTTATAAGCTAGACTCCTTATCAGGAACTTATCACCACTTTAACTACTAATAACACATTGAAGTTAAGAAATGATGGATTGAAAAGATATAAACATGCAACATATATAAAGAATTAGGTCTTTGGCCATTGTAAAATATGAATAACATATATTATAAAGAAGTGCAAAAATAGAGAGGAAGAAGAGTGGAAAGATATTATAAGTTAGGGGGGAGGAATGGAAGTATGGATTCTTTCCTACTCATATATTGGGCTTCTGCTTTTACAACTGGTCGGAGAAGAAGAAGAAAACTTTACAGACGACAGAAAGTCTATTCCCTTTTGCCATACTCTCTCTCTAAGGATTGACCTTCTGAGGTCTATAAACCTTACAGGCATCCATTGGTCCTATGCAGGCCTCTTTTGGGTCCATTCAGACCTCTTTTGGTGAGGATAAAGTCCTTTTATAGATTGCTTATGGCAGGAAACTACTGATCTTCTGATATTATCAGCGTCACTTGTAGCCTTGTGAAGTCACATCAACACCATCTACCATTCTTGTCTTCTAGTGAGTCCTTGCATGATGTCGTGATTCTTTGCTTAGAAATGTTATTCGCTAGATGATTTTCCATCATATGACATTTGCGCGAGATGCCTCCTGCAATTCACTAGCTTTTTTCTTCCTATTTATCCCGCGTTTAGACATTGTAATTGCTTAAAATAGGCATGATGTTTATAAGATGTATTTCTAAATATTTATGAATTTACAATATAAGTTATGTATTTCGATCATCTCCTTGTGTGTTTTGACCTCATTATTCTAATGAAAGGAGCTATAATAACGAACATTTATACACATTATCAGATACATTCTTGATAAGAAGTTTAGCTTGTAACTCTTATCACGTTAGCTAAGCTATTTTCATCACTTGGCCAATTTATATCATAAATTACCTGAGAGGGCAAGTAACAAGAATATAGCTAGCTCACGCAAGAGGGAGTTTGGAGACAAACTCCACCTTGGAGCGATAACTTCCATCATTTGTGTCCCAAAAGGGAAAACAAGTCTAGATATTAGGCGTCGAGAGGTTGTTGTTCTTAAATGTGAATCTCTATAAGTTTTATAGGTAAACACTTATAGATATACCTTGATTGACTAAACTTAGTCATTTGGATCCCGATAGAAGACCAAGTGTGGCATTTAATGACTCTGAGAGGAGCACATCTTAATCATATAGCTTATTCGTCGGGTAGCATTAGATATTCCTTCATCCCATTCTTTAATACAAGTTAGTTCACATTTATACCATCTCAACCACCCTCATTAATTCATCTTTACAAAATGCTCTAGGTATACATAAGTAGAGTTAGTTTTATACTTTGTACATAAGTAGAGTTAGTTTTATACTTTCGTTCTTTTATATTTTTATATTATTTTACTTTTATACTGCCTAATTAAGAAGTAAACTCTAGAACTAAGCTTTGATATCAATTCACTATGTTCGACACCCAGGAAAACCTATTGTTTCGCTGACACTTGGATAAGTAATAAGAAAACTTGTCCAATAAGGACTTATCAGTCATGGGGGATATTGCAAGCATTTTGCATGCAATGATCATATCCACTTGCATGATAAAGAGATTCATGGAGACGATTTTGCATGTAATGATCCTAAATGAATGACACATCATGTGAAATGAACTCAAAAGCACTATACCAACATACATTAATATTTTCCATGGCGTTGAGCCTATATTGTCTAGAATTAAGAACCATTACTAAGTCTGTGGAATTAACCAACTAGGTCAGGTTGTAGGAATGGTTGAGTGGGATTGACTTGTACAAACCCACAAATCAAATATACAAACATACAAATATACAAACAAACAAACTACAACCAAGCGAAATAGACTAGGTTGTCCAGGATTGACTCTCAACAAGCATTGATCTCACCAGTACTGCGTAGCACACTCCACCATAAGTCTCTTATAAAACACAAGGCAAGTTTTTGGCACTGTTGTCGAGGAATTGATTTTTAGGCAAATACTTGATTCTAGTGAATCACACGTTCAGCCGGAGATCGCGTGAAGAGGTTTAAGTACCAGAGCAATATGTGATTGCTTGAACTTGCCCAAAGGTCAAGTGTATATTTCGGCAAGTGACCTCAATGGATTCCTTTAACTGCAAATGAAGTTGAACACCTTAAAACATCTTAAAAGGTTTTATCGGTTAAGTTTAGAACCCATATGAAGGCATCAAAGAAAGTGTCCACGCGTTTAACTTAGTAAGGTTTGAATATTAACTAACTACGCAATAAGAACCAAGAAAGATCATTTGAATATTACAATGAATGATTGGGAGTAGAGGCTTATTGCAATGAGCAATCAAGATACAGAATGCCATGTAGCAAATGATCATGGTTAGGAAGACTATAAGGAGCAACACTCAGTGAGACACAATCTTTCGTCACCAAAGGACCTCGACGCAAGAATGCATCTGTAATGTATAAACTTTCCTTAATTTTCATTTGTTTATAATTAATTATCTTTAGTTTTAATCTTAGCTCTTTGTTTTTTTCAAGATAGGGAGCGTGATTTATCTCACAGAACCATTAGGCTATTAGGTAAGGGTTTTGAGCAATGAAACCATCTCATGAGAATGGTTCTCATCAAAGTGCATTAGGCGTTTTGATCTTCTTGCAAGATGTGATGAGATTAGGGTTTCGGAGAATTTAAAATGTTTTATTTTTTAAAATTTAAATTTTAAAAGTAATGAATACACTGCCCTTGATAAACGAATCGTCTATGTTAGGCCATCACGTTGGATTTATTGATGGGTGATGTTAACCACGCGGTAACCCAAGCCCTAACCACAGTTAAGAACGTCTAGTTAAGCCCATAAAAAATTCTAACTCAGAACCTTTTAGTCAAACATTTTCTTCACTGAGTTGCAAGCATTCTACTTCTTCGATCATCATTGTTTTAAGTTTTATTTCTCCTTTTTCTCTCTCATTTTATACCTTTTGTTCACATCCTTTAGTTCTCTCAACCATTATGTTTGGAGAATTTTCTCTTACTAAAATCCTGAAAAGATACCAAACATTTGTTGACAAAGCAAGTTCATCCAGTGCAGCAGTTAAGCATTTCCATCCGACGGACCTGTGTCGAAACTTGGAAAAGGAGAAACACAGCTTAGAATAGTTGTGATCAATGGAGTAAAAATTCAACTGCTTGAAGATAAGTTGAGCCACCTACTTGCCATCGTCTCCGAGGAGATTTCATAGAACAAAGAAGAGCGAGAAAGGTTAAAGAAAGAACAAGAAGAAAAAGAAAGGGTTGAGGAAGAAAAAAAAGAAAACGAAAAAGAAGAAAGAGTAATGAAAGAAAAAGAAGAGAGGGAAGAAAGAGAAAAATTAAAGGAAAAGGAAAAGGAAGAAAAGAAAAAGGAAGATGAAAAGAAGGAGAAGGAGGTGGAAGAAAGGAAGAAAAAGAAAGAAAAGAAGAAGCAAGAAGCTGAGAATAACAAGAAGGAAGAAGAGGCGAGAAAGCTAGGTGAGGTGGTAAGAGAAACACAAGATGCAACAAAAAACACCACCCCGTCCATCGTTGAAACTCAATTTGAGAGGTTGGCGAAAAAGACCCAGGAAAAGATTGAGTAAGTGAAATCTAGGTTCTTAAAAATCAAAGTAAAGGCTCTGGCGTTAAGGCCATAGCATAAGAAAATAAAGAAATAAAGTTGAAGGAGCGGAAAGAGCTCTTCAACAAAGTTGACAAAGAAGCCCTGACAGTAGAGAACGACAAAGAAAAAGAAAAAGATAAGATGGAGAAGGAAATAGTCGAGGAGTTTGAGAAAGAAATTAGTTAGATGAGTCCTTTGGAGGAGATGCGGCAAGACCCAAAAAAATAAAAAAAGTGTCAAAGAAGTTCTTGTGCGCACAAGTAGAGACGAGGTGAAAAGAAAAGGAGGCGAAAACACCTAAGAAAGTAGATGAAGAAAAAGACGAAGACAGTTCATCAGATGAGTCACTCTCACCTTCACAAATCAACAAACAGTTTATAATAGAAAGGGATCTTCCCCTATTCAAGAACTGTTTCAAATTTTCTCCAGTCACCCATCAAATCATTCAGATGGAAGAGATTCTTTCAAGGGGTGTCTAGGATATGACCTGACGTAGTGAACTTATTCTACAAAAGCTTCATTAATGAAGAAGAACACTATGCCATGGTCAAAGGGTAAAAAGTGGACTTTGGGTCAAAGCCATAAATGAGTTCTTCGGGTTAGAGGTGAATGAGATTGAACATAATATCCTTAAGAACCCAAGAGCTCAAGATTTAGAGAGTGTGTTGAAGAAAGTGTCTTTGCTTGAGACAAAGTGGAAAATCACGCCAACAGAGAAGTACCATCTTTTTCGCATAATTTAAACACAGAAGCTAGCATCTAGTTGGTATTTGAAAAGAAGAACATCATGCCTACTCACCATGATAGCATCATCTCCATGGAAAGGATCCCGTTGGTTATTTCATAGTGAAGGAGATCCCGATGAACACAGGTGAGATCATAAGTGAGCACTTCCTAGCATGGGTTAAGCATACTCGTGGAGCAAGACCCTTGCCACACTTAATAGAAAAGTTGTGTTTAAAGGCATGTTTGACGTTAGAGAAATTTCCTTAGGTGGAGGTGAAAAATGGAGTTTGGACACCATCAACCCTTCAACGCGTCATCACTATTAAAAAAAACAAAGCAAAGACAAAACGCCTCAAAATTTAGAAAGATGGTAAAGCAAAGGTTGAGGAAGTGAATAGTGTTGATATTGAAGAAGAATATGAGGAAGATAATGCCCCACTTAAACGCAAAAGGCAAGACGAGGAGGAGAACTTAGGATCAAAGAAAGAAAAATCCTCTAAGGCTAGGGACTCTACGGACACCTTATAGCAAAGTCCCAAGAAGAAGAAGAAGATCAAATCCACTAATCTGACCTCTACCCCTAAATCCAAATCCTCCAAAGCCATCACCTCTCAAACTCTCGAAAGATCCAAAACACCAAACTCCTCCCCTAAAATCCAAAATGACCAACCCTCAATATATAAATTGCCTACGTCCTCCCAACAAATCCAAAACATTTTTTTTCACCTGGGTAAGATGGAAATAATAATCTTATCGTCATTGTACAGTATATAGAAGGAATCCCAATAACTCCGCAACAAGAGAAAAATCCTCTACCTCTTGTCCCCAGCCCAACCAGCTAAACCAAACCTCTGAACCCCAAGGTATCCAGCCAGGAGATTTTCTAAGACTCCATTTGTTGTCTTCAACAAGAAAGTGGACTTTGGGTCAAAGACATAAATGAGTTCTTCCGGTTGAAGGTAAATGAGATTGGACATGACATCCTTAAGAACTCAAGAGCTCAAGATTTAGAGAGTGTGTTGAAGAAAGTGGCTTTGCTCGAGACAAAGTGGGAAATCACGCCAACAGAGAAGTACCAGCTTTTTCCACATAATTTAAATACATAAGCAAGCATCTAGTTGGTATTTTAAAGAAGAAGATCATGCCTACTCGCAATGATAGCATCATCTCCATGGAAAGGATCCTGTTGGTTTATTGCATAATGAAGGAGATCCTAGTGAACATAGGTGAGATCATAAGTGAGCACATCCTAGCATAGGTCAAATCCTCTGCATTTGTTGATGACGCCTTAAAGGATTAAGAAGATGGAAAAGACAGCCTTAAGTTGTCTTCAACAAGAAAATAATCAATTGAAGAGGATTTTAATAACCCAATCAAAAGGGAAAATAAAAAGCCCGAGGTAGATGGCGAGACACTTCTCTCCTCATTGCCAAAGTAACTTGCAAAACGCTGAAATGAAAGAGGCAATAGTGGAAGAAACGGATGAAGAAGAAGTTGACGAGGATTATATCTACAAATTCATGGATGAATGCATCTGTAAACCAATAGAGAGAGGACTTGAAGATATAATCCAGTCAAAAGTAACCTTCAAGAAATGCAATTGCGAAGTGAAAAACAAATAAGTGATCTGGAACTAAAAATGGACAACACAAGTGCATCCACTAAGGCACAATTAAGTCAATAAAATGAGAAAGTAAAGGATCTCATAAGGAAAGAGAAGAGATCCAATTACAACTTCTTGGAGTCCACAAACAAAATGAGGCTCTCAGCAATCGAGTTGAAAGGCTGATCGGCTTGGTTGAGGTCGTGGCCAAAAAATGTCACATACAGTTATTGATTTATTGAGATATCAACATCTATTAGTGTGTGCCACAAACCCAATGCCTCAAATTTCACCAAACTTACCAAGTCCCCTAACTCATTTTGATCCAGCGGTACAGGCAAGGATAGATGTACCACCTCTATCATCACCAACAGAACCAGCTCAACAACAACCTACTCCTCCTTCACCCCAATCTTAAAGGGAAATGTTCAGTTTTTATATTCTTTCATTCTTTTGTAAATTTTAATTGTTACCTTATGTAAATTTTATTTCTTTGTAATTTTGTCCTTTACAATACAAGTACATACTTTGACACAATTCTTTTAGCATTTAGTTTTTCTTGTTGCAAGTCTGACTCTCCGCATTTTAGCACTTTAATTTTCTTTACATATCAATAACGACTTCAATGAAATAATTTTGTGAAATAAGGTTTCATTTATTATCTAGGCGTTTAACTTATTAAGAAAACTCACTTAGAAAACATTCTATATTTTATTTGGCGAGCAAGCTTTATCTCAAACCTCTTTTGTAAAACTTTTATATGAATAATCTTATCATTCATTTTCAGCAATGAGCACATCGCTATCCTCTAAATTTGAAGGTGTACGAGGCTTGCATTAAAGCTTTTGAAACGTTTTTGATATCCTATTAAGGCAACTTAAAAAAATATGGTGTTTTAACAAAAGTTAAAATAAAAGCCAAAAAGAAAAAAATTTGTATTCTTTTATTCAACTAAAATAACAATTTCTTTGTTGCCTCCTTTCGCAAAAATAAGAAGCATAGCTTCAAAACTAAAAATTTAGAGAGTTGAGTAATAAAAGGCGATAAGAGTTATAGTTTAGGAGAGGAACGGACTCATAGAGTGCCTATGATTTTCCACTCAACGCCAAATTGCAAGTACATAATGAAATAGAAAACATTCTTTTGCCAAATAAAAGGATTCAAAATTCTTTGAAAATTTTATCCATTTCTGAATTTGAAAATAATATTTCTTACAAAGAATGAACAAGAGTATCTTGAATATTAAGCTTGTTGCGTTCTGACTTGGAAACGTCTTCATACTGAGTTTTTTAATAAAACTCCAAGCAAGGTTTTGCCAAGTTCAAAACGCAGCAAGCTTAATATTCAAAATACTTTTTTTCATTCCCTATAAGAAATCTTATTTTTAAATACATAAATGGCTTAAATTTTCAAAGAGTTTTAAATACTTTTATTTGGCAAAAGAATGCTTTTTATTTCATTATCTACTTGTAGTAAACGATGTTATAATGTAAAAATGATTGTTTCATGGTTCTAGTCTTATGTAAACTCTTTACATAGGATGCTCCTACTTTCATGTCTCCACATGGACAATTCAGGATTACATCATTTGTACTAACTATAAAGTGGATCAAATTCATAGTGTCCCCAGTTTAAGGCACCTAAGCTTATTCATATATTATAGACCATTTGGGCTATATACTCAAATTTGATCCACGTTTATGTCTCTACATAAAGTTCAAGTCTAAACTAGATAGCATCAAGATCTTATTAGTTTATTGGATTCAAAATTATAGCATTTAATTTTCAGTAATAAGTCCTAAAAAACAACTTTATTAAATAAAATATAATTTAAAACTACAAACTACGAGTTTTAGGACATAAATTCCAACAAACTCTCACTTGAACTAAAACTTCTAGTGGGATAAAACAACGTTGAATTTAATAGTGAAAGAATAAAATATATGAGTACAATAAACATATGGATAGAATACAATAAACTAAGGCATACACCCAAACATTCTCCCAATTGTCCTAGTTCACAAACTTCGTAGACCTAAACTCTTTAAGTGATCTTCAAACACTTTAGCCATTGAGGACTTTGTAAGCCAAATAGTCATAATTATCTCAACTAGTATCGAGGTTACTACAATGTCTCCATTATGCACAATTACTTGGATAAGGTAGTACAATTTGACTTTACGCTTCTTCACACTACTACTCCGATTCAGATATAGACTTTCTAGAATCTTTAGAAATCAAAATTAGTGTATCTAGTAAGGATCAGATCCTCAGCAATATCCACAAGTATGTAGTCTTTCTGATTTTCCTAACTATTTTAGGATATTCTTGTCAGGTCTAGTACATAACATTGCATACATCAAACTCCCAACAATGGAAGCAAAGGGAATACATCTTATATCCTCAACCATTTTTAAGCTGTCTTAAGACATTGTTCCTTCGATGAATGAACTCTATATTTATTATGCAACAGACCCTTTTTAAAATTCTTCATTTTATATCTAGACAACATTTAGATAAGGTGCTTGAGACATGACTAGTGTTCTATTCTAGCGATTCCGAACAATTTGGATATTGAGAACACATTGCACATTTATTTACCAAATCTTTTATTTAAAATTGCGTAGCTATTTATTTCTTGACGTCAGTTAGAAAATCTACATCATTCATTGCATATTTATAAGTCAATGGGTCCTCTAACCCATTATCAAGTATGACAATTTGGTTATCGATAAAACCAGATAACTGTTAGGCTAATGAACAATCCTTCCACTACTTCGAGGTAGTCTCAACTCTTGAGAAGGATGTGATTAACCAGATTCTTTAGTTTTATCAGCTACTTTAGTGGATAAACTAGGTTTATATGTAACGTCTTTAGAAATCCCATTCAATACTAATTTGTATTTGTCGATACAAATTTCGTATTTTCTTGAGGATTATCAAGCAAAGCCCATCATAGAGGTAACTAGATTTCGTGCTCTATCAAATAGCCTTGGAATCATAGGTCCACATACTCTCCACCTCGATCTAATCGAAATGTCTTTATAATTTGACCTAATTTATTCTCAACTTCAGTCTTATATACTCTAAAATTTTTAAGAGAATTAGACTTGTGATGCAATAGGTAAACATGACCAAACCTTAAATAATCATCAAAAAAATCGATCAATGAAATATTCATACCTTCCTTGCATTTTGACATTCGTTGGTCCATAGATGTTCGAATGTACGAGGTCTAAGGTATTTTGGCTTTAAAACATTTTCCAGTAAAAGATCTCTTGGTCACAATTCCTTTTAAGATGAGACTCACATGAAGGTAAAGAGTTATCTTCTAACTTATTTAGAAGTCCACTCTTAAACAATTTCCCAATCACATTGAGATTTATGTGAGCAAGTCTTAAGTGCAACAAATAGGTATTAAAAGAAATCTTTTATCTATTCTACTAAACATTTCAGTATTTAAGACAAATTTTGCTCCAATTGGTCTTAACTTATATAAGTTGTTTATAAGTATAGCAAAACAAAACTGAATATTCTTTTTTAAAAAAATGAAAACGTCATTAATTTTAAAATATATTCTATACATTTGTCCGAAATACAAGAAATATATATTAAATTCCTCAACTAATTGAGAAGCATATGAAATATCATCAAGTATGATATATCTATCAAAAAAAATTTAGATCTCTCACTGCTTCTGCTAAGACAATCTCTCATGTTCCAACTTTGAGGATGATCTCGCCTTCTGCAAGCTTTCAAGAATTAGTTCTTGAAATGATAAGTAAATATGGATTGGTGAGTCTTGAATCTAGTATTCAGGTTGAAGTATCAGATTTCCTTAAGCATGTTTCAACAACTAATAGATCATATTTACCTTGTGCTTCCTTCTCAGCTTTCTTCTCAACAAGGTACTTTGGGCTATTCCTTAACCAATGCCCATTCTGGCTGTAGTGATAACTTTTACCTTTCACAACTTTCTTTCCCTTGCTATTCTTGGGAGTCTTCCACTTTCCCTTCTTCTTAATTTGAGAAGGCCAACTTTAGTTTTAGAGGACAATCCTTTTATAAACTCTTTCTCTCTGGTAGCAACATTTGATTCCATTTCCTTTTCCTTACCCATGGTAAGGTTCTAAAATCACTAGAGCTTATTTAGAATGGTGGTCGAGTGAACTCTATCTTATTTAGAGACGCATTTTTCTTAAACGATACAAAACTCTTTGGAAGAGATAAAAAAATAAAGGTAACTTGGTTTGCCTTATCGATGAGACTGCCATTTACTTCAGCTATATTAAATTGCATCATCATGTCCAGGATATGTTATCTACTAAAGATCTATTCCTTCATTCACTTGGTATAAATATGCTTAATTACTTTGTGTCTGAGGATCCATGATGGCTGACCGAAAATCTCCCTCAAGAATCCATAACCTCTTTAGTCGTGGCTAAGGATTTCATGTTTTTTTGTCAAAACATCAGACATGTTAGCAGAATATAGACACGAGCCTTTTCATTTGCCTTAACCCATCGATCATATTCTTCTCGAATAGTTCTGTTAGCATTTAAGGCTGAGGCTTGAAGACGTTCCTTAGTTAAGACAAAATTTAAATCATCAACTAGTATTGTATTTAGGTTTTATTTTCAAGTCACATAATTGTCACTGTTAAGTTTCTCAGAAGCTAAGAGTTGTACTATTGAGCTATTTATGCTGAAAAATAAAACATATTCTATTTTGTGAAAAACTATAATATTTAAGAACCTATTTAATTTAGCAAATATTAATAGTGTACCCATCATTATTATATTTTGCAACGATATTTCAAAGGTTTATAATAACCTCTACTGAAGGATTGTCGATTATTCCTCCTTTGAACCAAGACAACCTTGACTATATGCTAACTCTAGGATAACTTTTTATTCTTTATAGCACTTAGTTATCGCTACTTTGGTCAAGAATGTAATATTGTCATAGTAATTCTTATAAGTGTAACCCACCATTTTCAGAATTCAGAGATCATAATCAAAATATTTCGAAAAGTGAAAAGTCAATATGAAAACTGATCTAAGAAAATCTATCAATATTTGGAGTTTGTAGTGTTTTGAATCCTATAATACAACCCTTCAAAGGAAACATCGCTCCAAGGCAGACAAGCAGGTGCATTATAGAAATATCAGAGTGCGACCTAATAAAGAGATCGTGATCCCATACCCACTTACTATGAACTACTTCCCCTATTCACCTTGATATATATCCATACAAACACTATTCGAAAGGAGTCTGCTCTTATGCACGACCTTAAGCCCTGGATGAAACTCATAGTGTAAACTCTTAGGGACATTAGAGCTAAAAGTACATTACTTTTCTCTAGTTGAAGTGTTCTATTATGATTTTTTAAGGGTATAATAAAATTATAATCACATTTAGGCTAACTTAAACAAGCTTAACTCTAGGTGAAACATCCGAGCATAACCATCATACCAGATTTTAACCTATAATGTCTAGGTGATAAATCAGTTTTATCACCTCGCATCTCTTATGCATGCTCATAAAACTAGATTAATTAGGCTCAAGAACTGATTACGATCTCCAAGTAACAGGTGTTCTGTAAACCATCAACTTAAGAACTGATTATTGGTTTCATCGCATGAGTTTGCACGACTAATGAGATTGTATTTGCAATTTGTTATATTATAATATTTTAAATAATTTGATTAGATTGTATTACCTATTTTTCTTTTTCTTTAAATTAATCAAATAAATTGAGTCGATTGTTCATTAAGAAAAGTACAGTAAACTTGTATTGTGTTCCAAATTTGACAAATATTTGAATATTCCTAAATTAATAATTAAAAAAGAAAATCATAATTAAATAGTGCTTTATGTTATAAAATTGAGAGAAAAGAAGAAGCATAAGAATATAAAAGAAAGATAATGACAGAAGAAAGAAGGATATCATATGTATTATGTGTATTGTAGTGTGTATACAAATGATCTTTACAACCTCTTTTTATAGGGTTGTGAGAAGAATGGTTTCAACACCAACTACAAAGGGAAGACAAAAAAGTTATGGAGATTGATGGAAATGTTAGTGGATGAATTTGTAACCTAAAGAGATTATAGACATCTAATAATATTAAAATATAATTTAAAATATTCATAATGCTTTAGTAATTTAAACCATTTTTCTTACAACTTTTTTTTATAAATAACAAAAACCAATTAAATAAGAAAAATAAAGTACTTGGGTTAGTAGTACAACATACTCAATTGTGGTTGCTTGAGCACTTAAGTAGTCATTAAAAAGGATTTATTTCAAAACTATTTTGAGGTAAGTGATTCAAAATGATATTAAAGTGATAAATAAAAAACTATTTGAATATATGGTATTAACAAATAGAACCATTTGTATTAATGACATTAAAGCCAAAAATAATAAAATTATAACACAAGAATAAAATAATTGTATATATACAATAAAATTAGTAAAAGACACGTGGAGTCACCATTTTGAGCGATTCTCCTAAATTTCTTAAATTAAAAGCTATCACCGATAATAACTATCAATGATAACAACCACAAATTACAAGTGATTATTTGGTAGTTGCCAGCAGTGATAACTTTCTATTTTCATCACTACAAGTGCTTATATTTTAGTTTGCTCAAATTAAAAATTATCACTGATAACAGCTGTCGATGATAGCAATTGGTAGGTGCTATAAGTTGCTATCATTGATAGATGTTATAAGCAATTGCTTTCAATTTGAGAAATGTGCTATTAGTTGCATCATTGATATATGCTAGCATCTATACAGTTAGTTTCTATGACAAATTACACTTTTGGTTTCTCGAGATTTCAAATTAATGTTTATTTAGTTCCTAAAGTTTCAAAAGTAACACATTAATCCCGAAGTTTTAAAAATCTTTGTAAATGGTCCCTAGAATTGATTGATTGTTAATTAAACTAACAAAAGAATGATGTGGTGGTTAATAATGAGATGGCCAAAAAATTAAATCTATATACTAGTTAGTTTTATCGTGTTCTTTTTTCTTTATTCTGACTCGTTTGTTTTGGGTTTTCTAGTTGAGAAACTAAAACTAATTTGGCAACAAACCAATCCGAGTTTTCTTCTTGTCATTTGGTTATGGGGACTCTTTAAACATTCTTCATTTTTCTAAACGACAAAGAAACTTCTAAGTTTCTAAGAATAGCAATGAGCCCATTTTTTTGAAGACACTTGAGAGAGAAAATACCTTAGCTTTTTAGAAAACATTTGGAATGATTTTCAAAACTTTAGACATTAAAGTGTTGCTTTTGAGAACCTTAGAAATCAAATAGACAGCAAACAAAAACGTTAAGGACCAAAAGTCTACTTTACCCTAGCTTCTATTAATGATAGCCATCGAAGGGCAGACTTGGAATTTTTAAAAAGCTACTCATTAACTGGTCAACATTTATCGTTTTAAAAATATTTTATCTTTGTGCTATATTTTTAGTTAATTTCCTAAATTATGTTATTTTCTATCATTTTCATATATTATATATTGTAATTTATAAAATCAAAGTAAGCTATAAAATTATTTGCCAACAAGATATTGAATTAATTTCAAGAATAATGTTGTTTTTAAAAATAATGTAAAAAAAAAGGGTACATAAAAAGAAAAACATAAAAATAGGGTTATAGACAAGGTATTGACAAAAAATAGGATAGTTTTAATTGGATGCAAAATCGGTTACCGACTACGACTTGCCTTAATCCAGTCACAACCTAAGTGATGTAGCTTTTTCCTGTCGCCTGTAAAATGACCAATCAAATAAAATTTATATTACACCAATCAATACTACCTATATTACTAAGTAGTAAAGGTGGCAAGATCGGGTCGATCCACGAGGAAGTGCAAAGATTAGTTTCTCAAAGTTAATTATTTAGTTAAAGTGATAAATAGGGGGTTGGTGTGGTTTGAGATTTAAATGAATAAAGTGCAGAAAAAAACAAATAGAGACTCAACTTACAAATACACTCACTTCGGCGTGCCACCCAATGTAACAACTACATTGAAACCTTCAAAGTAACATTTAACACCCCCCCCCTCAAATTCAATCCATGATGTAACTACCCAAAATAACCCAACGTCTCAACTTCGACGTGTCACTCGATGTAACAACTATTGAACATAAATGTTTAACCCCCCCTTCCCCCCTCAAACTTACTCCATAATCAAACCCAAAACAATCCAACCTCTTAACTTCGTGCTACCCAACATGACAACTACATTGAACATAAACGTTAACCCTCCCTTCTCAAACTTGCTCCATGAGCAAACTACACCTTAATAACTACCTAATCTCGCAACCTTCACTAAAGCTAAATTTAAATTTAAATTAAAGACTACCATAATTGTAGGATAGCCAGAACAAATCATCATAATTCAAAAGCTAAATTTAAGTAAAGGCTACCATAACTGCAGGATAGCCAGAATCAATCATCATAACTCTAAAGCTATGTTTAAACTAAAGACTACCATAACTACAGGATAGCTAGAACCAATCATCAGAATTCAGAAGCCAAGTTAAAATAAAGGCTGCCATAACTATAAGATAGATTCCAAAAATACGTATCGTAAGTTCAAGATCCTCTGATGCCTGGGGCATTTCCTCAATCATCTTCCTAATTTCTTTCATTTGTCGGTCATGCATCTCTAACATTCTTCTTTGTTCTTCAATCAATCATTTTGCTTCTTCAAGCTCATTTCTTTGTTCTTTAATCCTGGTTGTTTGTTTTGCAATCTGCACAGTTTATTCTTTAATTCAAGACTAGGAGCACTAAAGGTTATTTTTTAGTTCCTTAACCTCTTTAGAGTGCATTTCTTAAGAATACGAACTCGAAGAACTGCTACCATTCATCGTGACTTGGGCTTGGGGCTCCAACCTCCCTTTTGGATATGTAACGACCTAACTCTTTATACTAAGCTGAGGTCATTACTAGTAACTTTCTTATAAAAAAAATAAAAGAGAAAACTAAATTTTCAATAAAAACTTCAAATACTCATTTATAAATCGTAAATAAATTATGTAGAAATAAAAGTAGAAGGTAAAATCTTAATTTGGGCCCTGTCTAACTTTTAAAGAAAAATAACATGAAAGTAATTCATATGTTCAATAAATTTAAGTAAAATACTGGAAGGCGGAAGCAACATCAAATTTCCCTTATGGCAAGCCACAGTAACTTCTTGTCATACGTCAACTTTCCTCTACTTCTACCTCTACCTAAAAAATTAAACATAGAATGAGTGAGTATAAACCTACATTCAATAAGGGACCCATTACTAGTTCGTTAAGTGTCTATTAACTTCCCATTCGGATTCCGTAAGGAAGTACCCAAACTATCATGCTAATGATCCTGTAGGAACACATCTGGTCTTTAATGAACCCAAAGAAACACCTCAAGGAATCGAACTGTAAGTGACCCCGTCGAATCACTCATAAAAGTTATAAAAGATCACAATGGATTGATGGTCTCATCGAACACACACAATCATAAAAAGATGGTGATCCCGAGGGACACCTAAAGGGTATGACCCTAACAGACAAAGTTAATAGAACATCACAGTCCATAGCATGTATCATAACATAAACATCATAATATGACATGAATATCAATCATAACGTCATTATCATGTGATTAATAGATCATGCATCATAATATAGTCATATAATATCAATCACTCATAACAGTCACATTATGCATCTTAGCTACATCAATGCATAATAGAAATACATGCAAGCTCTTATTTTTACGTTTGAAAGTCTTGAAAGTCTAGTAGTAGAATCTCTTACCTCAAGGTTAGCTTAACAAAAATTATTCCTAATAACCACAGTCAAAACTTTTCAAATAGATAAATCCTAAACATAAATGAAACTGAATTAATAAATTTGTCACCCATCATCCAAGTATTTAACTTAGGTCTCGAACTTACCCAAGGCTAAGGTTGAAACCAAAACAACCTTGAATGAAAATTTTTTCACAACTACACCTCTTTTCAAAATGCCAATGACCTTCAAAGAATAAACCCCAAGTTTAAGAAAATTCAAATTAACCCAAAATTAATTTAGCTATACTAAATAAATTATTATTTAATGGACATACCAAAACCCAATCAAACACTCACCAAAAATTAACCAAAATAGGAAATTGGCTCAATTTGGCCCACTGGTGGCTTGGCTAAACAAGAGGAAGTCAACTCGGATGGCTCAAGGATAGAAAGGGATGGCTCGAGCAGCCGATGGTCGCGTTCACAGCTTGAAGTAAGAGAAATAGCTTACGCGACTCGTGAAGGGACGACTTAAATCAGGCTTGGAACAGTGTAGGATCACACATGAGAAGGCTAACTCAGTTTAGGGGTTCTTGACCGACGATAGAGGAAGACACAAATGAAGACTGTCGAAGATGGATGGCTCAAACTGTGAATGAAGATCAGACACGACTGACGTACAAATGGAAACAACGACTTGCAATGTGAAAGCCTGACGCATGAAGATTGAATGCAGATTGGTTCTCAGATGATGGTTGTGCGACAGAGAACGGTGACTTGAAGGGAAGACGACGACGAAAATATTGGCGATGTACAGTGGCGGAGATGAGGCGACATGCAGCAACAGGCTAGGGTTTGGTGAAGTGAATAAGATGATGAATGACCTTGCATGACGAATGAGGTCTATTTACTATAATAATAATAATAATAATAATAATAATTATTATTATTATTATTATTTAGTTTTCTTTTTCCTCTTTCTTTTCAAAAACAAATCATCATCTCCCTCTTCATTAAATTTCATATCTTCTAATCAACTTTTTCTCTTTTTCCACAATATAACATCCTTCCTTTAATAATTATATTACTACCAACATAATTATTTTTTCATTTCAAAATATCAATTAACTATATATATCTACATATAATTATTCTTAATCCATTCAAAATTTCAAATCCTTAAATTAATTAAATATTCTTCCATTAAATATTTAATTAATCCTAATTCCCATAAAATCAAATAATTTTCATTAATTATTTAAAATAACACCAAAAAATTCCAACATAAATAAATTAAATCGAGATAATTAAATTTAAAATTACCTTAATTTTTTGGGTGTTACAGGGTAGCCCAATTGTCTACCTAAAACGGTCTCGCACATCTCATCCTTGGAGAGTGGTTGAGAACTTTCTGGGGTGGGTACGGATACTAGTTCTAACATTTTATTCTGTACACAAATATTTAAGTTATGAACTCACAATTAAATTAGAAAATAAAACACAATAAACCACAAACTTACATGTGCATCTGCGACTACCTGTGAAAGGAATTGGCCACTCTTATTCGCATGTGTTTCTTTAAATTGCTCCTTACATCTCACTAGTTGACCTCGTTTTTCAATGAGTTCATGCTATGGTTGTAAGAATGACTTGGACCTGCGATAATGATTGTAAGGTTGTTTCTCTCTAGCAGCCTAGTTAGTCCTTGATGCTCCTGCATGTAAACAACAAAAACGATACATGCAAATAACTGAAATAAAGTAATGTGAAATACCATTAGAAGATGTAAATCGCCTAAATTTTTTTACTTAAGTAGTGATCACAGAGGAAGTGTCAATCTTCCAAACGATTTACTAATTTGTATGGCAAGTCGACACGTACTTGTTCAAGGTTGTATTTCTTAAAACGCCTATGACAGTCTCCTTTGAACTCTTTAAAAGAATGTGAGAATTTGATGCTAAATTTTTTTATTAAGTGCTTGATCTATGAAATCAAGCATGAAATAGCGCTACAAAGAAAAGAACATACATATTAGGTTTCTATATAAGTACATTTAATATAGATGTGAAGTAATTAATGAACTTAATTGTAGAACACCCTTGACAATCTTGATGTACTCTGGTGGAACATCAGCTTACTTAAGGTAGCAGACTAGAAATGTATGTCTTACACATACATTGATGGTGTTACTGAACCGAACAACATGTGGAGAAATTGGCTTTTTTGCTCCTAGGGTGATGAAGATTGGAATCTTCCCATTCTTCTGAACATATCTCTTTAACTCCATGTTTCAGGAGTGTGTGACTTCTCCTAGGAGTGTGTTGAAAGCCATCTAAGAAAATTGAATACTATCAATGGAAACTCATGTTATAAAGTACCATCAATGTAATTGGCCTAACCTAAAGTGTCACCCATCGAGGACGATTCCACATTAGGGGACACGTCCAACTCCAAACATTGATATCTTCTATGTATATCAGAAGCACTTTGAGCTTGATGACATATCAACCACAAGTGTTTCCTAAAGTAGATAATTATGAGGTTGTATGAAAATAATAAAGATTTAAAATAGTGAGTGAAATATAAAGTTGGAAATGTGTACTTGTGGTAGTCTGTTAATTATTTACAATTGTTAAAGATGTACCAATATACGAGTTATTTTTCTTCTTGTGATAGAGTTTGTAAAGTTAGCGCCTCTAATGGTCGTACTTTTTGCTCAAGCACTTCAAACTCACTAATTACCTTATCATCGAGAATGCTATCAATATTTCATTCATCTTTAGTGAATCGAGTTTCAATTCAATTTAGATATGTCGAACAAAAAGTCCTTGATCCATTCCACATATGAATCTGCAATAGAACCCTTAGGACATGCTTTGTTTCGGATAAATTGTTTTTAACATTCGTAAACCTTTTTCAATGGGATACATCAAACTATAACTAACCGGACTAACAACTTTGATTTCATATGGTAGGTGAATGGCAAGATGTATCATTACGTCAAAGAAGGCAGGTGAAAATATTCTCTCCAATTTACAAAGTATGATAATGATATCTGATTGCAATCGCTTCAAATGACTTATAAGTATCATTCTTGCGCACCAGTCACGAACAACCCACACAATTCATTAACAACAATGGATACATTTTTCAATGGATATGCTCAAATACCAATAGGGAGAAGTCAATGAGCAAAACTTGACAGTCATGTGTTTTTCCTGTCTTTTCCATTCACACATCGTGAAATATTAGAAATAAATCCATCAGAAAACTTAACTATTAACTTGCAAAACGCAATTCCTTCGCTATTAGTCAACTTGTACGTTGCATGTGGCTTCACAAATACGCTACTGGCTTCTATTAGGTTTAAATCATTTCTTATTTTCAAATTTTGTAGGTCCAACAGAGCATTCATGATATCTTTCGTTTTTCTTTAATATTCAACAATATACCAACCAAGTTGTCACAAAAAAAAAATTGATATACATTACAACCATGTTATGACGTAATAGTAGTATGAACCAGTAAGAAAGTTTGAAAAAGATACATCTCTTAGTTTAATTGAGAGCTCGCTTTGTTTTCTTATCTTTCAGTGAGGGATGTTTACTCATAACTAAAAATATCAACGAATCTAGTTGTTTTAAGATATCATGTCCATTCATTACAATTGGAGAGGCCTACACTATGTCTTTTCATCATGTAGCTTACTTTTACGCCAAAGGTGATTTTCTGGAAGATAACGTCGATGTCCCATGAAAGATATTTTCCCTCTTATCCCGAGTGACAATTTATCTCTCATGCATATGGGACATGCCTGATAGTCTTTTGTACTACATCCGAATAAGTCACCATATGTCTGAAAGTCATTGTCCATAATAAGCTATATATAATTAAAAGAACTGACCAATAAAAGAATCATAAGTACGCACACCAAAAGTTAATAACTCTTTCAATTTCTCAATCAACGATTGTAGCTAAACATCAATTTTCCTACCAGGAGATCTTGGACCAGGTATGAACAATGACATGAAAAAGTTGGACTCTTTCATGCATTTCCAAGGTGGAAAATTATAAGGAATTATCACCATAGGCCACATACTGTACGAGGTAATTATATTCCCAAACAGATTAAATCCATTTAAAGCTAATCCTAAACAAACATTTCATGAATCTAAAGCGTAAGCAGGAAATTCACAATCAAAATGCTCTGCATCAACTTTATGTTATCTCATGTTAGACAAGCCTTCCTGTGATGCAAACAATCACTTTAATCTCTGAATTAATGGATTGATGCAATATCTTATGCAAACATAATTTCCTTTTTTATCATTAACCTTATATCGAGACTCACTAAAACTAGGCAATGTTGCAAATCATCAAATTTCTTTCAATATTACTATCATACTTACACACATGAATAGACTCGTATCTTTTGGCTAAAGTGATAAAGTTTTTGTTGGGTTTTATGTCCTAAAACTGGTAGATAGTAAATGTAATTCATTGACCGTTATTAATAAAATATTTGATGAGTCTTGAACAGTATGTAGAGATATACAAGGATCAATGTTTGAGATACAGCTTAAAGAGTCTATAGTATATGGATAAGGTTGGGTACCTTATCCTAGTAACATTATGGTTACAACTTACTTTGTATTTAATACAAATACAATGATCTAACACGTTCGTGTAGGTGACATGCAAGTGAGGCATCCAATGCAATGAGTTTGCATAAGACCAAATCACGAAATAGTAACCACTAGATGTAACTCCGTTAACTAGTTAGGTTTCTATTTCACTAGGATGACCTAGTTAACTTAGTCTTAATCCTAAGTGTATTATAAATTCCTATTCACGAGGAAATTTCCTACGATTTGTACGAGTGAGAGTATCCAGATTGTTGGCTCAAGTTGGACACTGTTGCAAATCCTCAAACTCCTTTCAAAACTATACACATTTATACTTACAGGCATGAATAGTCTCGTATCCCAGGCACAACTCGCGCAATTTTTGTTTAACTTCGTAGAATGAACTAGAGATATTGGTACCACACATTGGAAATACACGTTTTATTATCTCTAACATCATGTCAAAGGACTTGTTCCTCCAACAATTTAGAACATTCATATGTATCATTGTAACCAAACAATTTAGGAACAAAAATTCTAAATAGTTGGAGTATAGCTCAAAACTTGCTTGGTTTAATAACTCCTGAAATACCATGTTTGTTCTATCTTTCTCTACATCACTATTAAACGACATTTCATTCTCGAAAGCTTCCTCCATCTCTTTTACGTGTTTAATACGAGCTTGTAAATCATGCAGCATACCCAACATTTCATTTTCTTTAGAAAATGGGTTACTACTAGTTCCTTTATCAAAATGATTACTACACTCATTCCTTCATCAAATCTTTGCATACCTCTTTGCAAGTTCACGGGCTCTCCATGATACACCCAGTCTATGTATGTAACGATCCAACTTTTTGAGCTAAACTGAAGTCATTACTTTAATATTAGACACATCCTTTAAAAATAAGAGTTTAAAAAATCAACAAACATCGAAGAGTTTTTTTTTATTTTATATTCAAACCCTATTTCAAACAAAATATAAAGATTTAAAAGTGTCATTTATAAAACTAAGAAATGAAAGTCGTTCTAAACATAAAACTCGTTTCAGTCACAACTACCAAAGTAAAAAAAAAATGTAAGCGAAAGCTATTTTAAAGAAAAATCCCTCTATGGTGATCACGTCTTCTTCTTGTCCCTCGTCGGTCTGCCTCTTGTGTTACCTTTGCTTGAAAAGTTAAACATAAAAGAGTGAGTTTAAACATACCCAGTAAGAGACCCATTACTGGCCTCACTAGGAGTAAAACTATTAACTTTATATTGGGAGGTACTCTGCATCATAACAGTCTTGTGATCCTGTAGGATGCATATAATCATTCTAATGCTCCCAAAGGACGCACATATCAGTCTAGTGCCCCTGAAGGATGCACCTATCAGTCTAGTGTTTTCGAAGGATGCACCTATCAATCTAGCGCTTCCGAAGGATGCACAACAGGTGGTGATTCCATATAATTGCAAGGCACACTACCCTATAAATAAAGCTAACAATTTTCCCTCACTCCATGCTAATATTTAAAACAGTCAACTCAATTTACAATATAAACTACCAGCATGTCATTTCTTTCAGTTCAACACATATACAGTCATTTTACCCAAACTAGTACATAATCAAATATCATCAGAACAGTTCAGTCAATTCAATCTAGTTCGTCAATTCAACCTACAGTACACTACCTATACCTTAACATAAATTCAACAATCCATAATTTAATCAATTTGATGTCCTCAGTTCAGTCATCACAACTAAATTTTACATATCAGTCAACCTATCTCATCTCGGTTTAATAAAATTCATATATTCAACAGACATCAAATATAAATTTGTTTATCAGTCAGTTCAGCTCAGTTCAGCAGCATCTATACAGTCGATGCATCTCAATTTCATCATTGAGTCCAGTTGTAGGAACCCTTACCTTAATATTACCTAAGCTTATTAATCGAATTACATCCAATGAAACAAAACCTAAAACCCAAGATAAGAAGCTTAACATTTTTCCAACAATAACTTCCACTTAAATTCAATCCAATGTGAAATTCACAACTTGCCCAAGTAGATGGAGAAACGATCTCTAACTAAAGTCTAAAATTTGTTATGAAACTCCAGGACTCGTGCTACTTCCAACACCTTGAAAGATCGAATAATAATTTAACCAATTTATCCACGTTATAACTCAAGGGAACTTCAACGTAGGATTAATTAACACTTTTACACACTTACCACCAAATCTCTAACAAATCACAGCATAGTAGAGACGATAATTTTGAATAACTGGAATCGACTCTTAAGATCAGAGCAGAGATGGACGACTCAAACAAATGCGAGCAGCTCGGTGAGGGGACAACTGGCTGTGACTTAGAGATATGGAAATTATCCACGTCGACACAATGAACGACTGAGAAGAAGATCGGTTTTAGATCGTTCGATGGTTGCCAGCGATAGAGTTTGGAAAGTGCAAAATGGTTCTTGACGGCAAAGCAACCCAGATAGGAAGATCTTGGCATCGACTCACATAAAACGACCAAAGAAAAGGCAAGGTTTCGTGACCGAACCTTGCAACGGCTGTACATGGACAACGACCCTACAGATCTATAGGAAAGCTGAGGAGAAGATTGGCCAGACGAAAGTTGGAAAAAGGATGGCGGTCGACTGTTGGAGCAGGAGTAGAAGAAGAAGAAGGATGAAGGGAAAGGGTTGCACGTGATAAGAAGGAGGAAACTTCCTTTTTTATTTTAGAAATAAATTTAATAATAATAATAAATTATAACAACTATTATTATTATTATTACTTTATTTATTTAATTTTTTTTTACTTTTTTTCTTTTCCATAAAATCTATTTCTCTTCCACACAAAGCTGAAGTATACTAACACCTAAAATTTAAAATCTTTAATAAATAAGATAATTTGTTTAAGAGTAAATACCTTAAAAATTTGGGGTGTTACAATGTAGAAAGGGGCTATTCCAGTGGTTAATAGATGTCGCTCCATACCCTCTAATGAGTCCCAACTTGAATTCATACATTTCTTGCATGGACACCTTATTTGTTCGTAATTATTGACGTGATATTTTTCAACTTTTAAAAATTGAGAAACTCCTTCTCTGTACTCAACCGAAAACTTATTCATAAGTTTCATCCAACTCTTATCCATCTCTTTAAAAGCTCTAAAACATAAATAGGTTGGATTAGTTTTATATCTCTCCTCTCAAATAGTCAAACTTACTCCATGAATAAGCTATGTCCAATCTTCGATCTTGCACAACTGACAAATTAAAAACGAAGCTTAAATCTACCTAACGTTTCCTACATACTTTATTAAAAGCTACCTAAGAATCTCCAAGACTACTAACAGATTAGAAACTAATTTTGACATAAAAAACTAGGCTACCATAACTGTAGGATAGCCATACAATAAATCAACTACAAATTACGTCAACCTTTTTAATTACAAGCTATTTAATATTTAAAAAAAATTCAAATTCGAATTGAAATTGAAACTGAATTTTTTATTCAAATTCAAATTTAAATTAAACATCAAATTCAATCTAAAATTCAAATTAAATAAAAATCACGAATTCAATATCAAATTTAATTAACACACCCTAATTCAATATAATCCCTCAATTCAATAAACCCAGTACAAATCTCTATAATTCTTTACTTAAATTCTAAATTGTAAAAACAATTCAAAATTTGATATTAAATAATCTAACCCTAAATCCTAAAAATAATTCAAATTTTGAGATTAAATTCAAATACACACATAATATCTATTAACACATGATATCAATACACACATTACACATACATTTTTCTAATACATAACATATTAATCTAAATTCTAAAAACATACATTTGAATTTGTTTCTAATACATAACACATTTTTATAATTTCAAAACAAAAAAAATAACCTTAAAACAAACGGCAGTGGCAGTTGGTGATGAGAGAGGATGTTAGGTGGTGGGCGGCGGAGAACTCCAGTGGTGAAGCGACGAACGATGGAACAACAACGGACAAATGGTGGACGAACTCCCTTTTCTCTTCTTTGCTTTTTCTTCTTCCTGCATTCTGTGTTCTATGAAAATAGAAAAACAAATAGAGTTGAGAATTGTCGACGCAGTTCGAAAACATTGGCCAATAGGACTTTTTTCGATGGCATAAAGTGAAACATCGACATTAGTATAAACCAAGGCCGACGTTTCAATAATGGCATCGGGAAAAATTAATATTACTAAACTTCTCTGACGCGGTCAACTTGTACATCGGCCTTAGTTTAAATAATGTCGACTTTTCTACAGTTACATTGGGGAAAGTTTAACGTATAAATAATTATTTAACTATTCCTCGACGTTTTCCTCCATTGCGTCAAGGAAAGCTCAACGGTTACATATTGATTTCAACCTTCCCCACGTTACTATCCTCGACGTTGGGGAGAGTTTAGCCATAAAATAAATGTTTTACTTTTCCCCTACATCGTTTTCCTGTGTGTCGGGGAAAGCTAGATGATAAATTTTAAAAATGAAAACAACAGATCAAGTCTGATGTTTTGAATTATGACGTTGGGCTTGCTCTCATAATCCAATATCACATTGCCTGCATCGGTATTGGTTGTTTGTGCTGACATTTGGTTTTCTAACATTAGTCTCGACGTCGAGAATGTCTCGATTTCTTGTAGTGAGGATAAGATTTAGTGAGGAGTTGGAAACATAATCACACAAAATGAAATTCACTCATTTATGACTTTAGGGTAAGTAGATGAATGTTCTCTTAAATGGTGTCTCTAAGACTTGAAAAAAGGGTTTTACCCTCTCTATGGCACGAGAGGGGTTTTCGTTTATTGGTTGTACCATAAATAGGATGTTCATTAGAGGAGCATTGATATTTAAGGACTAGAAGTAACCCATGGGTAAAAGGGTAATTTTACCAAGCTGGTGTTACGAACACTTGTGAAAAACTAACTTATTGTTATAAGTTTACATCTATGGACACTAAAATATATCTACAGTGAGAAGAGTTCAGCTTCGAGTCTTTAGTGGAGTGTACACACAGTTAACGAATATTGATTAATGTGGTTAATGAGTTTAGCCAATTAACGACATATGTTGTAGTTTCTGATCTGTAGGTCCATTAGGTCCTCTTCTTAGCTCATAAAGGGTAATGAGATATATTTATATTGGTTGTAATTTGAAATATTCAAATTTACTTTGGAAATTAATAAAATGTATGTCATGGTGATAAATTATAATATAAAGTTTATATTTTAATTACTTTATTCTATAAATTTAATTTTGGATATGATTCAAAGTTAATTTATTGGAGATAAAATATTTGAATGAGTTCAAATATTAATTTAATATGAATTATATTCATATTAAAATTATTGGTTAAAATTTAATATGTATACGATACAGATTAAAACCATAGGTTATGAGAGAAATTTATATTTGAATATGATTCAAATTTGAAAAATTAATGAATAGTTTGGTTTAATTTTATTTAATTAAATTTGAATTAGTTAAATTAATTAAATTTAAACTATAGGTTATATGAGAGATATTCATTTAAATATAATTTAAATGAAATATTAATTAAATATGATTTAATTAAAGAGAATTTACAAAAATAGCAAATTTGACAAAATATTTACAGCATATAGCAAAATTTTCAGATTCTTTCAATAATAGAAATTAATAGCCATTGATGCTTCTACCAGTGAGATTGATAAACAGTGATAGAAGTCTGTTAGTGGCTATCATTGATAAAATCTAAAATTTTGTCATAGCTTGTAAGTATTTTAATTTATTTTACTACCTTTAAAAATGTCTCTTAAATTAATTAATTATTTTAATTTAATTAATTTATTTTAAATTAAAATAATTAAATGGAAAACATGGGTGGTTCTCCCACGTAACCCAAAGATCTCTCAACTCTCACTTCTTCATCTTGAAGAAGTGGAAGATAGAAGTACGACAAAGGGTTCAATTTTTCCCTAAAAAGTTTTTTTTTTGGTACTCTCGTAACTCTCTCAAGAAGAAAAGATTTCTCATTTAAATTCTCATTTCAATTTTTTGTTTCCAAAAACCAATTTCATTCTTAGAGAATAGAAAGGTCTCCAAGTGATGCCCAAATATTAGAATTTTAGTAGATACAAAGACTTCAACAAAAGTAAGTATGTTTCTGTTCTCTATATTTTTTATTTCTGAAAGCATGCTTAGCCATAGAATTTTTGTTTCTATAATTATTTTTCAATGCACATGATTTTTTAATATTTAAATTAAATTGAGTAATGGTTCTATTTAAAATTTATTCTCCTACGTAGGATTCTCATCCCTTTAGTTTTCGTTTAGCTTCGTAGAATGAAGTTAAGGATAGTAGTACCTATTAGGATGAAGTTAATGAATTTGATAGGTAAAATATTTAATTACATAAGCTACATCTATCTTTGTTCATGCCACTTCATGGTTAAGCAACATGACAAACTCTTCCCAGTTTTGGTTTTAAAGATTTTTTATATTTCTGGTGTGATCAAGATGAGATCGAACGAAAATGGGTACATCCCTCATGTACTTTACAGTACACTACAATGGAAACCCCACAACAATCCAAAGGCAACGAAAACTTAAAAACAAAAGAAGCTTCATCAATCCAGAATCAGACAGGCAAAACCCAAGACACTCATTCTTATATTGCTATATACTAGTGGGAACAAAAGTAATCTCATAATTAAGTTCAATTTTCACTGTCACTTATCTCAAAACAAGAACTTTTACCTAAAGTCATCATTTCTTGAAACTTTTTACCATTAGCATTACAAAGTGAAATTTCTGGTCTTCCCCTGATAGGAGAAATCCCAAGATTATATGAAGCCATCACCAGCCTTTTCCCAAGCTTAGATCTCTCAGCCTTTTGAGTACATGGTTTAAATGGCATTTTCAAAGGTAACAAGCTTGGGCCTCTTCCCATATTCTTCTTCATCTTCAAATACTCTCCTGGCTGACTTCGAGTAATATCGTATCTCGATTGGTTTGAAATGCTGCTCTCTCTGTCATAGCTCGAGAAATATCTTTTTATGATACTAGAAACAGACATGGCTTCAGAGGACAACTCACTATCCGTGGCTACCTCTACCAATGAGGAGCTTGCCAATCTTTGTTTTGTAGTCCTCACTTCGTCATTTGGCACACAATGGTATGAAAATGTATCAATCAAACCATTGGGATTTTCCACATCTTTTATCAGACCCTCCGTATCAGAATACTTTTCCATGTGTTCTAAAACCTGTCTTTTGTTCGTTATTTTCCTCTTTCTCCTTGTATTCCAGGCTAAGATGCCTCGGCCAACTAGTCTTGATAAGCAATTCTGCCTTTGGAACCTTTTTCTAGTATGTTTCTTGCCATTGATTCTGATTTTACTATTGCAGGCAGTTCCCAAGTAGCCTCGTCTTTCCGTAGGGTAAGTGACATAGTTTAGGTTGGGGGTACAATCGGCATTTTTGGGTATACAAGGCTCAATAAACCCATTCAAAGGCCGTGCTTTCACATGAAGAAACTGCATCACTTCTAGTCGGGAAGTGAGTTTCGTGAGCAACGTGTCAGGCAAATGGTAGAAGTTCAAGTTTTGCTTCACCTAAAGAAAAAGAAATGGCACAAATTAGAACAATGGCCTTAAATCTGATGTTGACCATGAGAACAAACAAAAACAATCTACAAACAAACCATGAATCCATCCACCTTGATCTCTCCTATACTTGGAAAACAGTTAAAATGTACCCTCTCAACTTCCCCTGAAAAAGTTTGAAATCAGCAGGCGAAACAGTAAAGACCTTATAGATTATAGACATTATGCACGCAACTTTGAATCTGAGGTGGCATAAGCCCACATGACATGAAAATAAAACCTTTAAACCTCGACTTAAACGTTTGAGGGTCCCAAGTGCAGAAACAATGTTAAGGACAAATGATTTTGAAATGATTAAAATTATTTTTTTTACATTCAAAATCACTCAAAGTCACTTTAATGTTTGGTTCTACAACTCCAAAAATGTTTTCAGAATGATTTTAAACATGACAAATACAGATATTAGAAAGTGAATTTAGAGCCTTTGTATCTAGAAAGAATTGCTTTCATCGAGAAAAAAAAAAAAAAATTAAAGAAGACAAGGACATACAAAATGTCAAACCCACCAAATTCTAACCTAACCATTTCAAAATCAATCCTAAACATTTGGAATCATTCAGAAAATTTTGACTTACAAGTTACGTGTTAACCTTATGTAATTCATACTTCAGAAGCCAAAATTATGTAGGTACCTGGATTGCTTATCTCACACTACAGCTACAGGTTTGTTAATTCTTAAGTCCACTAGCTAAGCTATACAATTTCATGTTCAACAAGCGAAAGTTCAGGAAACTCACCGTCCATATAAACTTTTGTAAGTCATATAAACTCACAAACAAAACACATAGTACAGTAATCCAGAATTTTGCGACTTCTTTTCTAAAATTTCAACATATATATATCTACGAACACAATCTTCCTAACTCCAAATGACATATAAATCCAAACTTATTAAAACCATGATCCGTATCTTAGAATTAGCCTTTTTTCCCGAGAAAAAACAAACCTTAATAGTGAAGCCTGAACAAATAGACTAGGGAAATACAAAAAGGAAAGCTCATGACAAAAGGAACTAAAAGAGAAAACACAGAAAGCTAACTATAACAATACAATTATAAGAAAAATCTCCCATTCAGAATAATGAGAGATAAATAATGACCAATAAAGTGCTTTCAAAACAGGGACATTAGACATTAAACATTAAACCTAACCAAGACCCTCAGGGCCATTTGGTAGTGTGTTTGCTTCGCAAAACTTGTAAACAAGAGGATGGAAACGAGAAACAGGAAAGTAACAAAAAGACCCCCAAGAAATCACATCTTCAAACACAGAGAAAAATAAATATAAGCAATCATATATTCATAATGAAGAGACAAAATGCAATTTTTAACTGGAAAGTAACAGCAGAAATGCCATCAATGCAGAAAAATGGGGAAGAACCCAGAATCTGAACAAGGCATAAAGAAAAACCTAAAAGGATTTGGTAGAGCTCTTTTAAAACCCAGAAAGATAAAAAGTCAAAATCCTCAAATAGATTGAACAATCTTCTGAAATGGGGTTTTTCAAGGATAAAAGAGAGAAAAAGAAAAACGCCCACATAGCCATTTCTAATCGGAGTGAAAGAAGAGGAAAAGAGAAGAGA
>JBBPDI010000002.1:4479756-4491203 GCA_037974545.1 Cucumis variabilis
TATATTAATATAAATCTATAAGATATTGGAAAGATATTCATTCAAATAAGATTTGAATGAAATATTAATTAAATATATAACTTAATTAATTATATAAATCTATAAGATATTGGAGAGATATTCATTATGAAATATTAATTAGATATGATTTAATTAATTATTAACTAATTGATTAATTCTTAATTAATTAGTAGATTCGATAATAGAATCTCATGATTCTCTCCTAATTCTTTTCCTATTCCAAGAAAGAAAGAGAGTTATAAATATCTAGAAGAAAACAATTTTCTTTAACGAATTTATCAAGAAAAGAAAAGCCAAGACTTTTACTCTACATAAAGAAAAGAGTTTCTCTCAAATACCTCTAAACTTTTTCCTATCCCAATTGGTTCTCACAATCCAATCTCATCCCAAAGGATAGGAAGGTCTCCAACGGGTGGTGTACCAATTCAGTAGTTTGCAAATTCAGAGATGTCAAGAAAAGTAAGTTCTATGTCCCTTTTAAATAAAAAACATACTTAGTTTTTATTTAGAATTTTGATTATAATTTTTTGCCAATGTACTGGTATTTTGGAATTCTTAAATTAAATTGAATAATGGTGCTTTAAAATCTTCTGTTGCCATAGGACTTTTATCCCTTCAATTGTTCCTCTATTGATTTAATTGTCGATTAATTATTGTTCATGCATAATTATGTATTATTGAAAAAAATACTTAAAATTGCTTATTTAACAATTAAAATTCACATATAAAACTGTAAACCACCTATGCCGATAAAAACGACGTCAGCAAACATATGTTTTAGACCACATTTTGAAGAACGGTTATGTAAAAAAAGCATATATTTTCGTCAGGACAACTTATATGCCAATGCAACATTTTTCGTCGGTAAAAATGCAGTATGCCAACGAAATTGCATTTCGTCGGGAAAACTTATACGCTGATGAAATTGTATTTTATCGAGAGAACTTGTACGCCGATGAAATTGTATTTTGTTGTAAAAACTTGTTGATGAAATTGAGCTTTGTAGGCAAAACTTATATGCAAACGAAGCTGCATTTCATTGGCAAAACTTGTAAGCCGATGCTAGGGGTGTTCAAAATAAACTTGAAAACCAACTGAATTACAAATCAAACTAAAACTAAACTAAAATTGAATGCATGTGATTCGATTTGGTTTCTGTTAAATTAAAACCGTATATATATATATATATATATATATATTCAAATGGCAAAGCTCCGACAAACAAATGACAAAGCTCCGATGATGTAAACAAACGACAAAGCTCCTGTAATGCAAACATAAGATGATTCATTATGTGGATATTAATTCATGGAGACTTTTTTCCGAACATGTAGATGAATTTGAGATCTTCTTTTGTTTCTGTTTTTTTTTTACTTATGAAGTATGTTTTTAAACGTGCTCTCTCCTGTTGGAAATTTAGGGAGAACATTATTCTGGTGCATATGTATAATATTAGTGGTTTTTGATAAGTAAATTGAAAGTTCTTCTCTAAGAATGACGGCAGTTGCTCTTCTTGTATGATTTTGTAGCTGATTAATAAGACGATTATACATGGGATGTTAGAACTAGAATTATCTTTTCTAGAAACCATTTTTACTCTTTTTTCTGATTATCATGCTTGCTTATCAAACTAAATTTTTCTAGACTAAAAGTAGCAATCCAATTTATTGTTACCTCCCACCTAGAACAAGTTGTAAATTAAGAATGATAACAATTTATCTATTACCATAAAAAGAGATGCAACTATTCTGACTCATCCAAGATATCATGGGACATTCAACTTAACATATACAGAAATTCGGTAATGATAACAATTGTATAAATTAAATAGAAGAGCTAAATAAGATCAAAGAAAATACAATGCTAAATAAGACATTTTTTTTCATGCTAATTAAAGACCTTTTTTTATCCCTATTGTAGACACTAAGCAGAATGTCAACAAGTTTAACCAATAATGGTGGTAACACTAAATCGAACACTAGAAGCAAGAGCAACATCTGTTCTAGTGTGAACAAAAATGAGTCGTTGTTGAGGTTATCATGCCACCACCAGAATTCCATCCATCTTGAAAGAAGAGAAAAAATACGTCTATGGTATGAGATCATTTTACTAAATGCTCTTAATATAGTGATGATGATCCACATGCTAAATGCAATTATTGTGATGCAGTGTATGCATGTCATCCAAGAAGGAATGAAAATTCAACTATGAGAACTTATCTTTAAAATTACTATAAAAAGATGCTTATTAATTGAAAGGCATTAAAGTAGATATGATTAAAAGAAAGTGAGTATTTCAAAATAAAGACCATGATGAAGATGGTAAAAAAGTTAATTATAAGATTTTAATATTAAGAATGCTCGAAGAATAATTGTTGAGATGATCATAATTGATAAGTTTTCCTTTAGATTTTTGGAGAATGAGGGATTTATGATGTTTGTGGAATAGACATTGATGTTAGTCGTATAACCAAAATTTTTTATTCCTTCTCAAACTACAATTGCTAGAGATATTTTAGGAATATAAGTTAACTTGGGAGAACATTTGAGAGATACTTTTGTGAATGAAGGATATAGAGTCTCACTTATGACTGATACTTGGACATCGATTCAAAATGTTAATTTTATGGTTTTGAATGCACACTTTGTTGATAGAAATTGGAAGCTTCATAAGAGAATAATTAAATTCTCTTAGATTAAAAATCATAAAGGGGAAACAATAGAAAAAGAGGTGAAAAAATGTTTGAAACATTGGGTATTGATAGGGTTTTGACCTTATCTATTGATAATGCTTCATCAAATGATACAACTATTGCTTATCTAAAGAAACGTTTCAAACATGCATTTTTGTTGGATGAGGATTTTGTGCATGTTAGGTGTTATGCACATATATTGAATTTAATTGTGTGTGATGATTTGATAAATATGAATGATACATTTATTCTAATTGGAAATGTTGTTAGGTTTATTAGATTTTCTCCTGCTAGACTTGCTAAATTTCAGAAGTGCATTGAGGAGGATAACATATCTTGTAAGAGTATGTTGTGCCTTAATGTTCAAACTTGATGGAATTCCACATACTTGATGCTTGATTCAACTGGAAGTTTGAAAAGGCATTTGAGAGGTTATAAGACTATGATACGGTCTGCATGAGTGACAAGTATAAACCAACTTCTAGAGATTGAAAAATTACAAGAATATTTATCAAATTTTTGTTTGTTTTTTATGAAGTAACTATTAGTTTTTCAAGGTCTCTTTATGTTATTTCCAACTTTGTCTTCCATGAGATTAGTATTGTTTAAAATTGCATAAAAAGATATGCAAGTGTAGGTGGTCTTGATAATAAGTTATTGCATGAAATGACTTTGAAATGCAAGAGAAGTACAATAAATATTGAGGGAAGACCGTGAAAATAAATTTCTTTTTATATGTTGTTTTTGTTTTGGATCCACGTTACAAGATGAAATCTCTTATGTATTATTTGACTCAATTATTTGACATGGAGTCTGTTTTGAGAAGATTGTTTAGTGAATAGTCTTTCAACTATCATAGCCACGAATCATTTACAAGCTCGATTGTATCATCTCAACTTCAAGTGTCTAAGGATTGTACATGTATAAGTCAACCTTCAGTTTGTAGCATTAGTAGTAGTAGTAGTTCTTGTAACACCCCAAAATCTTAAGGTAATATATTTTTTTATCTTACTTTAAATTTATCAAACAGTCTTGGTTTAAAGATTTTAAGTTCTTGGGGTGTGTATTTTTTTTTGTATAATAGAGTTGTTGAGGGATTAAAAAGGATATAAGAATTAATAATAATTTTTATATTTTTTTTATTTTATTGTTTAAAAAAAGAAAAGAAAAGAAATCAAAAATTCCCTCCCCCTTTCTCCTTTCTCGTGCCGCACACACCCCCATTACCTCTCTTCTTCTTTTCTCTTCACTTATCCACCACTGCCGGCTATCAACTCCAATCTTCTCCCTTCCTCTTTTCGGTCTGCCTACAAACGTCGATTACCGCTCGAAACTCGGCGCCGCTTCCCTAACCTTACGTCGGCCGCCGATTATAGAACTGTCGTCGTCTCGCTAACTTTTTGAAGGGGCAGTTCACGTTGCAGCCTTTTCCACTCAAAATGTCTGGCTGTCGACTGCCGCGGTGACCGTTGTCGCTCCCTTTTGCGTGTCCTTGGCATAACTCCCACGATCGAGCCGCCCACACCCTCCATCCTGATCTGCCTCCATTCCGTAAATCATCGCTGTCGCATGACTCTTCATCTCCCAACATGAAGTGTAAGCCATTTTGCCTCGATTCGTTCGGTATGATTTTGTATTTAGATTTGATCTCTACTGCCTCTTTTCTACTGTGTAATCGTAGTGGTTTTGTTGGTAACAAATTAAGTATGGGTTATATTTGTTTCGATGTTGTTCAAGCATCGTGGATGGAATAATTGACTGAATTGTTAATTGGTTCTTGAAGGTGTTGAAATTAACGTTGGGTCCCTTGAATTCACAACCAAATTGTGATTTGTTAGAGTTTGGTTCGTCAATTCCTTGGTAAGCTAGAATTTACCTTGAGGGAATTTAAGTGGGAGTTTATATCATGGAAATAATTAAGTTTTGTATTCTTGATTAGGTATCTTTCGTTGGGTATAGTTGCTCGAGAGATTTGAGTTACTTTGAGGTAAGTGGTTTTCTACTGGACTCACATACGGATTTGAGTTATATTGTTCTATCTGAACTGAATGAGGATGACGGTTGTGATTTATGCTTTTGGATGTGGACTTAATGTTTATTTTATGTTGTGTTCGACTGGGAAAACATATATATTTTGTATGGATTGATGTGGACTTGGTATTGAGAGCATGTTGTGACTAACTGGATATGTATATATGCGCATCTGGATGTTAATTGACTGAAACTCGTTGATGTTTCTTATAGGGGATAGGTTTGAAATGGTGGATTTTGTTTAGACTGAATGTATTATATATTGTTATAGTTGTGTTCATTTAAACTGAGAAGATGGTATGGTTGTGTACTTATAGACTGAGAGGGAAGTTATGATTATTTAGTTTGTCGACTGATGTACCGATAGGTTCTGACTGGCCTTGGGTTAAGTTAGAATAAGATGATTGTTAAAGGTTATGAAAAGAGTTATGTGATGAGAATGTTTGACTGACTATGAATAACTGTTAAGATGTTTAGAATGGACCGAGAGGAAAATTATTAGTTTCCTATTAGGTAGTTACTTTGCAGGTCTCCTACGGGATCACTACCTATTGTGCATCCTTCAGAAGCACTAGACTGATATGTGCATCCTTCGAGAGAACTAGACTGATATGTGTTTCTGCAGAACACTAAACTAATATGTGCATCCTTCAGGAGCACTAGACTGATATGTGTATCTTTTGGAAACACTAGACTGATTATGTGTATCCTACGGGATCACAAGACTGAGACTATGCAAGGTACCCCATTAGGAAGTTAATAATTTATGTTTTATCTAATGGGACCATTAGTGGGTCTCTTACTGAGTATGTTGTACTCACCCTTTTATGTTTAATGTTTTTCAGGCAAAGATAACAAAAGAGGCAGACCGACGAAAGGCAAGAAGGAGGCATGACTGCCATAGGGAATGTTGTTCAAAATGCCTATGTTTTGTTGTTTTCTTTAAGACATGAGACTATTTAGAAAAATTTTGTGATTTAACAGATATTATGAATTTTTGTTTTTGCAAACTATACTGCTAAAATTTTGGTTGATTGAAATAGGGCCCGAACAAATATTTTTGATGTTATTTGACTTTGATTAATTTTATAAAGACTCATGTTTAAAAAAAGTGTTTTTCAATTAAAGTAATGACCACAATTTAGTTCTAAATGTTGGGTCATTATAGTTCTTCCACTACATCTAAAACTACTTCTTCTATGCATCTAGAACTACTTCTTCCACTACATCTACAACTACTTCTTCCACTACATCTATAACTACTTCGTCCGCTTCAAACGTTTTTTGTATCTATTTTGGAGATATAGATGAAGAGGATGTCCTAAGTGTGGATATAGAAGTTGATATTTATTTATTGGAGCATCGCATTACATGTGAGGAGAACTTTGATATCTTAGAGTGGTGGAAAGGAAATTCTTCAAGATATAAGGTTCTTAGTCAAACCAGAAGAGAGATATTTTAGCAATTCTGGTATCCATAATTATTTCTGAGTCTGTATTTAGTACTAGTGGTGGTAGAGTGATTGACATGTTTTGTTCCACGTTATCTCCAACCACAGTTGAGGCACTCGTATGTGCACAAAATTGGCTACGTTCAAAGGCAATTAATATTGAGGACATTCTTTTTTATTCGTATACTTCAAAATTCAAATATATTGATTATATCATTACTATGTTAATAATAAGATTTTTTAGACTTCAAAGTGGGTATAAAAGCAAAAATTAAGGAGAGGAACAAGAAGAAGAAGAACGAGAAGAATAAGAACGTAAAGGAGAAGTTGTCTTGAAGAAGTTTGTATGACTATAGAACTTTTAGTTATGTTAGGTGGACTTTGAAACTCCTATGTTTGTAACTTTGTAGGAATTATTTTGGACTTTCAAACTTCAATGTTTGAAACTTTTATGTTTGTAACTTTGTAGGAATTAATTTAATCTCTATTTGAAACTTTGTAGGACTTTTATTTATGTCTAATATTCATAAAGGATTTCAATTATAATAATTATGCATAAGCAGTTTGGTTCGGTTTTGGATGAGATTTTTTTTTGTATTTTGTAATTCGGTGTGGTTTTAACTTCAAACCAAACCAAATCAAACGTGAACACCCCTAGTCAACACAATAATATAAGTAAAAAAAAGGTACTTATGTCGATGAAACTAAATTTTGTCGACAAGAACTCCACCCAACATGAATACGATGACGTTCTTGCTGAGATAAAAAAATGCGTCGGCATAACATAGGGCGATGTATTTGGATTTTGGCTGATGTTTATTTTATTCGTTGGTAAAAGTGAAAATTCTTGTAGTGTTGTCAAAAGTCCAATTTTAGATTTCTTCTATAACATCCATATCATTGAGATCAAGTTATTGACTCACTTTCTTTTTATAGGATTTTTATCTTTGAAATTCATTGGTCTACCACGCTTCTAGCATATTCTAGATTCATTAGGAACAACTTCTTGAGTTGGGATATCAATTTGTTATGGGACATTTGCAAATGGTATATGTGACTTAGTTACTTTCTTTGCATGTATAAATGCATCTGGTAAATGATTTGCTATATTTTGCAAATGAATTATTTTCTGAACGTCAAGTTCACATTGATTTGTACGAGGATCTAAATAAGACAATAATGATGCGTTGCATGTAATTTTTTTTTCCAATTTTTGAATTCCTCCTATTAATGTTGAAAAGTTTGTCTCATTAAAATGACAATGAACAAAGCATGCAGTAAATACATCATTCTTTATAGGTTTAAGATATTTAATAATTGACAGGGAATAAAACCTAACATATATTCCTAGCCTTCTTTAAGGATCCATCTTAGTATGTTATGATGGAACAATTGAAACATGTACTACACATCCAAAAATTCTTAGATGGTCAGATGCTAATTATAATGGTGAGTACTTATGATAAGTTGTTGACCTAAATGCACAAGTGACGCAACATGTAACATAGCATGTCCCGATATAAATGTAGGAAGATTAGCTCTCATAAGCAATGGTCTAAAATTAATTGCAAATGTTTTATAAATGATTATGCTAAACCATTTTGTGTAATAACATGAGCTACATAATGTTCAACACTCATCTCAATTGACATAGAATAATTATAAAAACTTGGGATATAAATTCACGAGCATTATCAAGATGGATTGACTTAATTTTATAATTAGGAAACTTTGCTCTTAACTTAATTAGTTAGCAAATAATCTTGAAAATGCAAGATTTTAACTTGATAATAAGCACAAGCGTGACTATCTGTTGAATGTGTCTAATAATACCTTGAAATACTTAGATGATCCACTTGGTGAGCTAATAGGTCCACATATATCACCATGAATTTATTCTAAAAATATAAGTAATTCAATTCTCATTTTAGCTGATGATTGTCTAATTATTAATTTTCTTTGAGAGCATGCATCACGTGATAATTCATCAGATTGAAAAATCTTCTAACTCCTCAATGGATGTTCATGTGAATTTTCAATAATTATTCTCATCATTATATATTTTGGATGTCCCAATTGATTATGCTGTAAATATGTTTAAATTCATGAACTTTAGGTTCATTGTTGCATATGTTTCAATTACTCGTATATGAGTATAATATAATCAAAAAAATAAAATAGACAAGTTTTTAAATATATGTTTTATTAGATTTATTTTAAATATAGTCTTATTATTAATGTGGCCCATATACATTATATGCTATTTTACCACTATCGAGCCTATTATTTTATTAAGTCCATTAGATAAAAAGATAATGTCTAATTAAACACCATGATGGGTAGGGTCTATAAATAGAACCTTAAGGATTGATCCTCTCATTGCCTTATTAAGTAGTTCATTCTTCCCCTTCAAGAAATCTAATTAAGTTCTAAAGAAAACCAAGTGAGAGAAATACAATTCTTCAAGAAGATTATTCATGGATCAAGGTATGTTATTCTTTAACTAAATTTAATTTGTAAAATCATCTAGTTATATACAATGTTAGAGTTTTATTGGGTAATCATGAAACTAAAGTTTACATGTTGTACCAGAGCTTTGATTGAGAACTTGTGATTTTAGAGGTTTTTTTTAATGTTATTGATAACTTATTATAATATATACAATGTTAAAGTTTTTTAATGTTTTCGCTGCATGTGTTTTATAAAATTTAATTAAGATTCTTTAATCATCAATTATCAATTTGAATTAAGATTGAACACCAAACGAAAGGAAGCAAATTCAATAATATATATATGTGTGTGTGTATGTGTGTGCGCGAGCGTGCATGTCCCACGGACCACAAAACCCACGACAGGCCACAATGTTTTGTTTATTTAATTATCAATCATCAATTTTAATGTTTTGTTTAAAAGACTGTCAATGGGTTAAATTAATATTCTAATCCAAAATTAGAAGGAATTAAAATCTAACGAAGGATAGGATGTTGCCGACAATCTAATTAAAATTTAAGTCATGTTTAAAACGTCAAGGAAAATTATATATTCTTTGACGTTTAATAAATATCAAGAATGTCAAATTTATAAACATTCTTGACGTTTTAAAAATATCAAGAAATTAATAGATATTTCTCGATGTTTTAAAAATATCAAGAAAAAATGCATATTACTTGACGTTTAATAAACGTCAAGAAATCTAAAAAATTGGCCTTCTTTCCCCTTTTCATAAAAATTCTTGACGTTTGATATTTGAAATCACCCATTTCTTGACGTTTTTTTTATAAAAAAACGTCAAGAAAGAAAAATAACAACCGTCAAGAAATGCCTGTTTTGTAGTAGTATGTATTAAACATGGTCAAACTAATGATTCATCAACTTACTTGTTGTCATAAATGTTTGGTCCACATATCTAAAGAAAGAATTGAAAGATTAATAAAGAATGAAATTCTTTCAAATTGGGATTTTACTGACCTTATAATTTGTGTGGATTTTATCAAAAGAAAGCAAACAATACTCACAGTTAATAAAGAAGCCACAAGAAGCTCAAACTTCTTGAAATTATACACACAGATATTTGTGGACCTTTTGATGTTTCATCTTTTGATGGAGAAAAGTATTTTATCACCTTTATTGATGTTTTCTCACGTTATGGATATATATATGTGTGTGTGTGTGTGTGTGTGTGTTGCGTGAAAAACTTCAAGCAATAAATGCCACAAAGGTATTTATAAATGAAGTTGAAAAGAAATTAAATATAAAAGGTGAAAATCTTAAGATCTGATAGAGTTGGTGAGTATTATGAAAAATATTATGAGAATGGGTAGTGCCCAGATTCATTTGTTAAATTCCTAGAAAGCTACGACATATGTGCTGTGTACACAATGTCAGGAACACCACAACAAAATGGTGTTGCAGAAGGGAATTATCATACATTAATGAATATGGTTAGAAGCATGCTAATTAATTCATCTTCATGTGTGTCCTTATGGATGTATGCATTAAGAAACGCTCAATATTTATTAAATATGGTTTCTAGAGAGTCAGTTCCAAAGACACCTTTTGAACTGTGGACAGGAAGAAAACCTAGTTTAAGACACCTACATATTTGGGGTTGTCAAACAAAAGTAAGAATTTATAATCCACACTAAAAGAAACTGGATTAAAAAACAACCAGTGGTTTCTTCATTGGTTATCCAAAATCAAAAGGATATAAATTTTATTGTCCTAACCATAGTACGAGAATAGTTGAAATTGAAAATGTAAGGTTCATAGAGAATGACATAATTAATTGTGGAAGTTTAGAACCACGTAAAGTGAAAATTCAAAAAGTTAGGGTGGAAGTTCCTTCATATATAACTTCTTCTCAAGTTATTGTTCCTGTAGTTGTTGACTCTGTTAACAATCCACAAGAAGAAATAATTAATGGTCAAACACCACATAATGATGTTATAATAAATGAATCTATAACTGAAAGATCACAAGAAATAGAGTTAAAAAGATTTGTAAGACCAAGAAGATTAGTTATTTTTTATGACTATATGGTTTATTTGCACGAGTCAGAATTTGACTTAAGTATTGATAATGATTCGATTTCATTTTCACAAGTCATTAAGGAAGATAATTCTACCAAATGGTTAGATGCAATGAAAGAAGAGTTAAAATCTATGAATGATAATGAAGTATAGGATCTTGTAGAATTGCCTAAAGGAAGTAAAAGAGTTGCGTGTAAATGAGCCTTTAAACCAAACGTGACTTAAATGGCAATATCGATGACACAACTTGTTACCAAAGGTTATATCCAAAAAGATGACATTGATTATATAGAGATCTTTTCTCTTATCTCAAAAAATGACTCATTAAGAACTATTATGGCTTTAGTAGCTCATTATGATTTAGAGCGTCATCAAATGGATGTGAAAACTACCTTTCTAATGGAAATTTAGATGAAGTGTTAATGGATCAACCAGAAGATTTTATGGTTGAAGGAAAGGAACATATGGTGTGTAAATTAAAAAGGTCAATATATGGATTTAAGCAAGCTTTCAGACAATGGTATCTTAAGTTAAATGATACCATCACATCTTTTGGTTTTAAGAAAATATTGTTGATCGATGTATATACCTAAAGATCAGTAGGAGTAAGTTTATAATTCTTATTCTATATGTTGATGACATATTTTTTGCTACAAATGACTTTGGTTTGTTATGTCAAACCAAAGAATTTCTTTCTAAAAACTTTAAAATGAAAGATATGGGT